>CAKNXH010042447.1:23815-68659 GCA_932178445.1 Andricus quercusramuli
GTCATGTCATGTCATGTCATGTCATGTCATGTCATGTCATGTCATGTGTCATGTGTCATGTTATTTGTTATGTCATGTGTCATGTCATGTGTGACTGTGCTGATCATATTTTATTGAGAAATCTGCATCTCATTTTCAAGTTTCAAGGGGGATATAAGATTCGCTTGTGGTCATATTTTTCGCGTTCAACCCCACCTACCTCGAGAACTTTTGATTTTTTGGACTGGTACCCATTAGGATTTTTTGATCAGGAAGCTTTAAACTATATTACACTGCAATTTCAGCCAAATTGACCGGGGCCGGATTTTAATGTAATGTCTTTTCAAACTCCATCTAGGCTGAAAATACGTTAAGAATCTCTGTTATTTGAGGAGATACCTGAGATCGATATTGTTGATCTCGAGTTTCACAGTAGTGAAAGATATCTACACATGATCAATCGTTACCAACTCCGATGATAATACAGATTTCTTCTGGTAATTTATAGAAATTTCGCAAATTCTTTCAGTTATGATCGTTTTCAAATTGAAATCATGCAGTTTTGGACTTTCTTCAAATTTCAATATGTAATTGAATATCTTCTTCTCTAGATTCAATTTGAGTAATACAGTATTATCGGTTACGTAGTTGTGAATAATTATTGTTTAACAAAGAGAGAAAATACACAAACGGATTTTTAGATTGAACACTTGATAGTTAAAAACACAAACCTTGAAACATTTGATTTTTAAATTGTAGCTGTTATTTGGTTGGAAAGCTTGTTGAATTCCACGTCGATTGACCTCTAATACAACTTTTTGAAAAGAATTAACCGGGCCAGAAGTTTGTTTTGAAGATTGCAAGTATTTTTTGAATTTTGTACCTCGATTTCAAATTTGAGGAAAATATAGGATAGTTACAGCAAAAAGCTGAAAATTATACCATACAGTCTTCAAAGTCTTATATTTAATTTAAGCCAATAAATGTGGCGATCGCCGCTCTCGCGACACACAGCGGTAATCGGTGATTTGAGTCTTGGACATTTTTAGTAGTATCTCGAGAACCCATAGGGGTCTTTTAAATTTCATTGGCCGAAATTGAAGATAAGACTTTGAAAACATTATGGTATGAATTTGAGATGTTTGCTACAAAACTCCTAGGTTTTGCCGGAAGTTGAATTCGAGGTACAAAACTCGAGAAAATATTCATTTTTCAAGCTCTAACGTGCCAGGGAGAATATCTGTGTGTTAAATTTCACATAACTTAGTTCAGTAAACGGAGGACATTACGGCATTATATTAAAATTCCACTTTCATTCATGTCAAATTAAATAGGGTAATATTTGATGCGAAAACAAGAATTATTAATATAAATTCATTGAAATTTAATTCGCGATTCAGGAAGAACTAATACAACTAGATAATATAGATTACGTATCAGTTAGGTAAAATGAGTCGAAATATTAGGTAAAGTTTCAATCAAAGAAAACAAAGTCTACCTCTCTAAATATGTAAATTCTACATCCCAGTCGCGTTAAATTTCTTGCGCCAACAAAAAAAAAACATTCTTGCTACAAACAGATTCTGTGGAAGGTCATCCACGACTACACACATGCTTACACATATCATAACGATTCATAAGTATATTGTTGGTACATATACACAATTACATTAAATCACAATACATTACATACGAGATAGTCGCACGCTTTTAACGATATTAACCCGATTCGATTATTGCGGGTCGTTTCAGACCTAAGGCATTTTTTTTGTCTCATTACTCAGAATCCGTGTATCCCAATAATACGTATCTCCACCCTAAAAAAACTTCTGGACTAGAGGACCCTTTTTGCTGAATCGCGCTTTCCCAGCGACAGCCTCGCCTTCGCAGTGAGCAGATGAAGTTCGCGTTGGGTCTGAAACGACCCACGATAAATTTAACTTCAGTGCAAACTCGTTTTGAGCGTTAGTGTAAGTTTTGGAATTTTCATAAAGTTTCTGAGTATTGTCGAAAGATTCTTCTTTTTTTGAGTCATATATTGATTCTTCATCTCTTATAGCATGGCGCAGGGTACATCCACTGAATTCTCAAGAATTCTGCGTCCACGTACGGAACGAATCAACGAGTAATTTTAAGACAAAAATAACATTTGTATCCTTCGAAATATGTGGGCGTCCGTATCAAAATTGTTCTCATGGCTGCTTCTAGTTTAGAAGATATTCGCATTTTTCTAAGTTGAGGTCAATATGATCATTTTTGAGTTTGAGTTGGAGATGATACTGGAACCTAAAGTGAGTTTAAGACTATACTCGTATCCAGATAGTACCCCAAAGTATGCATATCTCATGTTCAAAGACATAATATAACGTAAGTGCTTATGGCACTCGCCTAGTTTGTATATGTTCTTCTCGAAAAACGGTTTTTTGAAGTCCCAACTTCAAAAAATGCTCCAGTGACTCATTTTTCAACTTAGGAGGTTTATTTTGGGCCTAAAATGCGGGGAATTTATCTGAATATTTGTCTCTATACGTAACTCCATACCGACCACAAGGACCCTTTTCGGGCAAACCCGCACATATAACGAGTTATTTCTTGGAACTTCAAATTTCCTCTTTCGAAAACAGCGATAATTGACACCACAAGCTTAAGCATTTCTTTTGTTTTCATCGAGTTCGTGATTTTTTCTGTAAAAATACGCTCTTTGAACTTACAATGCTATTTGGAAAATTGAAATATCTCAATTCGTTCAAAAGTTATGAATTTTTTAGTAAATGTCTGCATTTTTGGAAATTGGGTGTGTTTATCACTAAAAATAAAATATTTTTGCAAATTTTATTGCAATCTTTATATGGTGCCCTGGAAGGAGAAGTGTTCAAGAGTGTACAGGAATTTTACCAGATATTTTTATTGATAATTGAGCGTTTTACCATACCTTGGGTCTGAAATGACCCACGATAACCTGAGAAGGTGCCAAAAAAAGCGATAACCTGATCGGGTTAACGCTATCAAAAATTGAAAACGCTGTGATGGGTTTCGAACCACCTAGGCTACGTTTAACGCCTTCTATCGCTAAAAACTGAACCTCATGGCTAACCTAACACTTAGAATATCGAGAAAAAAATCTCGGCTATGAAGTTAAAGTACGAGTACGTCAGGGTCGTGCAAAAAATATCTGGTTATTTTATTAATAAGCGGGCTCATACATTTTTAAGAAGTAAATAAAAACATTGGATAATTTTTTATTTTAAATTTTCTAATCTTAAAACTTCAAATTATTTCATTTTTAATATTTTAAATTTTTGCATGGTCTACTTTTAAAAAATACTAGAACATTGTGCGTGATTTGCGCGCACTAATTACCCTTTCTTTAGAAAAATACCTCGGTTCATTTTCCAACATTTTGTTATAGATTTTACAGAAAATCTTATATTATTTGAGAACGTTGTATATGATTTACAGAGGTTTTCTTATTATAGCGAGGAAATTCCAGTGATTCAATATGAATGAAAATTTTTTCCACTTACTTACAATTCTTTCTTTTGGTGGAAAATTACTTTTTTTATCAAAAATAATTTTTTTTAAATAAAAATTTAAGTAAATTTGGTTTGGAAATTTTTTATATACATTTAATCTTTTCGGTGGAGAATTCATTTGTTTCCTTGAAAATTTAAATACTTCAAGGAAATTCAAGTTATTTGCTTTAAAACCTATTTCTCTATCTGAAAATTCAACTAATCTACTTTTTGTTGGAAATTTAGCTTTTTTAATTAAAGATTTGTCTTTTTTATTGAAAGTTTGTCTTTTTTTTTGTTGTAGAAAAATAACCTTTTTAGTTAAATTTATGTATTTTATTTCATTTCTTTGGTTGGAAAATAGTTTTTTCTTATTAAAAATTAATTTTCCAAACTGAAAATTCTACTTAATTTCTTATCGAGATTCTCTTTCCTGCAAATATAATCTTCTTGGTGAAAAATTAATTTGCCTAGTTGAACATTCATTCTATTTGCTTAAAAACTAATTTTTCTACCTAAAAATAAAACCATTCTATACTTTGTTAAAAATTAATGTTTTTAGCTTTAGCTTTTCCTCTGAAAATCCAACATCTAAGATAAAAATCCGAAGAACAAGGCTGATTTTTTAGATGCTAAAATCTCACAATTAAGAATCATAAATTAATTTTCGGTTCAATTATTTATTTATTTATTTTTTTTTATCACTTTTAAATTATTTTTTTTCAAGTCCCAAATGGCAATCATAAATTTTTTAACTGTAATCGCACATTCTTTCGCGCTGATGCAGCAATGTTTTGGATTTTTAAGAATGCACTTGCCATATAGAGTTTGTACACATGAAGGTCATTGAATTGATATGCTTGACAGAAATTATTCCAATCAAGTTCATTGATATAATTCATTTACTCATATGAAATAAATATTTCAAATAAAGGAAGGTCACATGATATTATAATCTTGAGATTCACGTCTGCATCGTGTAGCTACATGAAATAACATACGACAAAAAGAATAAGCATTGAGAAATTATCACTCCAAACTTTTGAAGTTAAACAACAAAGGAAACTAATCATTATTTAATTAAACAGTTTTGAATTATCTAATGTAATTAGAAAATTCAAGAAATGTCTAGAAAGTTCATGAACTGACAGCGGTTTGCGTAATCATCGACGGTACAAATCATCATATTTACCATTGGATTTTGATGGTTTAGAAAAGAATAATTTGGTTTTAAATCAAAAAAGATTTTTTAGAAAGCAAGCATAATAATGAAGATCAATGAATATGATTTGAAAATACCAAATTGTTGTCTCACAATTGGTATATCCATACTATGCAAACTAATGATTAGCTGAAGCTTTGATATGTACAGATTTGTATTTAGCGTTCATGAGAGAACAAAAAATTCCATAAATTTTTAGAAAACATCAATATTTTAAATGTAGAATTTATTCCTTAATATCAATCAAATAAAATATTTCTCGAACTAAAAATATGCATGCAAGAGTTTCGTTTAGGTTTATACCATCAAAAAAACGTTCATGAGGAAACCAGTGTTCATTAATTACTTACAATTCAAAAATGAACCATGAAATGAACGCACCCGAACTACTTTGTAGCGTTCTTTAAAAGTTAGTTAGGCATGTTTTAAGAAAAGATCTAGCTGTGTCAGCTGAGATTTGCATTTATCATTACTCAATTAAATGTTGTTGAGCATTCCAATCATACATGTAGACGGAAACAGGAATCGCATTCTCGAATAAATCGATTTGCAACGTGTTTATCAAGTAAATACAAATAATCCGTTAAACGTGTTACTTCTGGTGCAGGCATAAAATCAGCATTGATTAATATTTTCGCAATTCGAAAACAGGAACGCATCTGTGCTTTCATCAATCGTGAGTATATTAGGAGGAAGAGATTCCACGAATGGTCAGAGCGGCTCAGTTCAGTGTTCCACGAAGTTTACCGGCACTAAAAGCAAGATGACGCTACCAGGACTTCCATGCATCCTGCTCCTCTTCACGGCGAATCTAGCAGTCGGTCAATACTCATCACCAGCTTCATATTACCCATCGCAACAAAGTTCATATTATCCACCGCAACAAAATTCATATTATCCACCGCAACAAAATACAGGGTACAACTCTGGTTATCCAAGTTATTCACCATGGAATCCATCGGGACAGCAGGGAGGTTACAACGGTTATCCAAGTTACTCACCATATAATCCATCGGGACAAACTGGAGGTTACAACAGTTATCCAAGTTATTCACCATACTCAAATAATGCATATCCTGGGTCGTCAAACTACGCAAGATACAGTCGAAGTGAACTTACTCCCGATGAGATTGAATCTGAGGAAACTAAAGAAACTCGAAGTAACAAAAATTAAGTAAAAGTAAATAAGATTTACTAACGACAAACTTCAAGTTACTTACTTCCAAGAACTACAAGTTTCGGACTTCCGCCAGATACAAGTCACTCACCTCCAGCAACTACAAGTTGTTCATCAGCACCAAAACTATGAGTTACTTAATTCCGCCAACTAACAGTTACCTATTTTCACCAACTTAAAGTTACTCACCATCAACTTCAAGTTATTTACTTCCACGAACTACAAGTTTCGAACTTCCGCACGATGCAAGTTACTCACCTCCAGCAACTACAAGTTACTCATCACCACCAACTACATGTTACTTTCACCAATTGTAAGTTACTTACCATCACTGAGTAGATGAAGCTCCAGAGGCAATTTTCAAGAATTTTCGAATAGTTAATTATTTTTAGAGATATTTTATTTCTCATTCTCAAATTTTAATTTTGTAGAAGCTCAATCAATCTGTAATAGTCAGTACGGTTATTATTAAATGTTCACATAATTGATTTATGGATAGTTGCGTCAAAAAGATGTTATTCGACTTTATACTACATTTTGAATTATAATATAAACATCAATAACTATTATATGTATTATATTGTGTTGAGTATTAAATGTCGTTATTATTATGAAATGAGTATTCGATTTAATTAAAATTTCTATTACAAAATAAGTGATATATCATCAAAAACATTTATGAAGCAAATTTCCATGTGCGAATTCATCATACATAATTTCCAATAGTTATATTGAGTTTCCAGGAATATTCATAATTATAAAATTGCAATGTCTTTGCGACAACCTTAACATATAAAATTGAGACATTATAAGATACATTTATGTATTATAATTAGAAAAAAGAATATGTGCTAAAATGTTGAAAAATGTTGAAAAATATATAAGGATATGTCTGTTTGCCCATTCAAATGTTTATTTTGTTTGAATAGTGCAATGTTATTAATTTCATTTTAGCCGTGACACTGGAACCCTATGCTCAAATACATTTGAAGTTAAAATTTAATAAAATTGCACTTTTCCATCAAAACAGAAACTCAAGTGGACCAGAGAGACGCGTCCTCATATATTTTATACCATTTGCCAAAATTTGAGGACAATATATTCGTTTTTAATAATAATTCAATTTTAGCACAATTTATAGTCTGTTCCATATCGGGTTTCTTGGCTATAATTGTTCGAAAATATTCAAAACATGGTTTTTTGAACTTTTGTCCTTAGTACATTATTTTTACTATATGAGTGTAAGGTGGTGCTATACGAGCTTGGTCGTTAGGGCTCGATTTTCCGTGCCTGTGAATTTTGATTTTTTTTTCAACTTTCTTCCGCAACATTGCATTACGTGTGCGGAAATATTGCAAGATCAGCATTTGGGAACTACAATTTCATGTATTGGAACGTGACTATACAATGCATTTGAAACGCCGTTTTTTATCAGAAAAATAATTTGCCGCTTCGATCCTTAGGTACTGTCAGCAGCTTCCTTCTTCTACACTTATTCTGCAGAACCCTGAAATGTGAAGGTATCTTTTTGGTGCGCCAACATTTAGGTACTAATAACATTGATTTTTGGTGCATGCTTCTGTTGTCCTTACTTTTTTTTCGTTTTTCGGTAAAGCCAAAAGTAAATCGCCCAGTTACTTAGACAATAGAATAGAGTAATTTTAGAGAGAAAAAGCTCCAAGCCGCACTGTAAAAAAAAGTATCATATTTCAAGGCTAGTTTTTGGTACTGAAACAGTGCTCCAAAAATATAGTCTCGGGTAAACATTTTTCAAAGGAAGACATTCTCCACGAGAAAATCCTAAAAGGATCCGATGGCATTATTTTGAGAAAGGTAAGTGATTATGTATTTACTTTAAAACTGAAATCAAGATTCGAAGATAAAACAAAAGTTAATTGTTTTTTATTCAATAAACTGTATTTATTAGGTATCCTCACTTACCATTCGATTAAAAAAAGTAACATTAATTTAATACTTTCGTCGCATGAATTGTTAAAGAAAAGAAAATGGAGGTTAGTATCATACATTGTGTAGCCTTCTAAATTAATCCTAAAATTAACGTCACTTTTTTTTGTATCCTACTCAAATAAAACATTGACTAGATTAACTTGGTACATATTTTTCATTCTGAAAATTACTAAAAATATGAATAAATTGTTTTTGTTGTTGCACTTGCTGACAGGAAAACAAAGCGAATTTTTTTTAACGAGTAGTGAGTGAAAATACCTAATAATACAGTTTATTGAATAAAAAAGAATTTACTCTTGTTTCATGTGTGAATTTTGATTTTACAGTAAATATATAATTATTTACCTTTAACAAAATAGTGCCATCGGGTCCTTTTAGGATTTTCTCAAATTTTTGAAAAATTAAAAAAGAGGAACTGCGTTAATTGCAAACCCGCACTATTGTATTCTGCAAGCGACGAAAGTGTAGGTCAAATCCAAACTAATCATCCAGTGGCAAAATGAATCACTTTAGATCAAAATTACAATCTTCAGTACCCGAATTTGACTTAGTCTTGAATTATTATACCATTAAGCCTTTTCCCTTCCGGGGTAGGAATGATTTGTCTAAACTCACGTTTTACTTTTCTTGTGTAGAACATGGGAAAGAAGTTTTGGCCTACACTTTTCACTTATATTCGCAGAATAGAATGCGAAATTTTGCTAAAATTTCCTTAGCTGATTCCAAAAAGAAGCTGATATGCAAAAAAAGAAATTAGCGAAATTAGCTGAAACCTTGTTCTAATTCGTAATCTATTACCAACATAGCACACGTCCCAAAAAAACCAGGTCTGTCCACGGCTATGTGGGTTAAAGACTTCGAAAAATAACTTTCGATCAACTTGAGTGTTGCCAAAGATGAAAATATTCGTTAATGGTCTTTCTTTAAAAGTTACTTTTTTTGTAAATAAATGACTCCAAAACTTAAGTCGAATATTTGAAATTCGAACAAGTTGAATTTCGAAGATTCGACTTGAATTTTTTATTCATTTTTACAACAAAGAAAACCAGAACTTATAAAAGTATTCACGCTACAAATTTATTTGAAAGGCTTGTGGAGCTTTTTGACGTCGCGCCCATTTTCCATCTCTCTTGTAACTAGAACTATTCCTTAGTAAAGTAAAAGAATGCAATTAAATTTTCACAGATGAGAAGTAGTATTATAGAATATATATACAAGATGTGAAAAAAATTATTTTTCATCTATTGAATAAAAAATATGTTAACTAATTTTTCAAAATTAGAATGAATCAATTTTCGATAATCATAGTCTAAAGACTAAAAATTATGTAGAAATAAAATTGCTTTGCTTTGTAAATATAATAATATGATTAATCGAAATTATGTATCAACCATATAAAAACCCTTGGAATCTTTTAAAATATCCTATAATCTTACAGGCTCTATAAAATCCTTCTGTAGCTTCCAATTATTTCCGAATTGAATGTTTTGACGTTTTGAAGACCAGATTCAAATTGCGCAGTGAAAAAAAGTTCCTTCTAGGCGAATTTGGCTGAATGTATTTCTACTATTTGAGAAAAAATAATTTAATTATAGATATTTAAACTATTCAAAATTTGACATTTATTAAAAAACATAAATTCTTTCTTCAAACATGAGTAGTTTTCAAATTAAGTCAGCTATTTAAGTTTTTCATCGATTCTGGTGAGGTTTACTGTTTTCTTTCTCAAGTGACCACAAAATTTTATTTATCAAATTGTCTGTCTTTTCCCTGGCCAATTTTTAATTTTCTATGCCCATTCATACTTAAAGACTAGCACTTTTATCTTGTAACATTTAAAATATGAAACCTTATATAGATGGAATAACAAAATTTTATATTAAAATTTTTTTATTAATCATTTTTGATAGTTATTTGAGATGCTTCTTATAGAAATTACCTGAATTTATGGCGCTCTGTTTCTTTTTTAAACTCTTGACTGACGAAAAGATGTGCTCCTTAAAACAAGAAAAATTTAACAAAAATTCAACAAGTATTGCGATTTTTCGTAACAATAAACTGTCCATATTTTCAAACAACTCACCGTCAGTTTGTTCATTTTGGAGTGAAGAAATTTGTATTTTTTCAGTCCGTGACGTGAAGTGTAGAACCTGTCTGATTAAATATCTGAAAAAACAAATTTTTTCTCAACTGTAAATACAAAAAATGATGATGGTGAACCAGGTTGAAAATTATTATTGATTTCATGCAGCGAAAGTTCTTTCTTGGATTGGACGACCTTCAAAATTAACGGTATTATAGGTTATTAACTCAATTAAACATTAACAATATTTGAACTTATTATGTAATCCCCACTGGCAAATTCGCTCACTATAAGAGCGCTTTCTAAGGAAAATTCAAAAAATGCCGGATCAATAAAATAATTTACGGTTTTTTACGATCACGAAAAATGCTCTTAATTTTTCTTTAATTGTGAATTGATTTTTCAAGAATCTTCTACGCAATAACCCCAGTCTTCATAAAAATCTATTATTCCACTAAACAAAATTCTTTGAAATAATACAATATTTCAACCTGCATGGCTTACTCAAATACGATCTTAAATAATTTTAGTATTATAAAAAATGAAAAATCTCATAAGCATTTGGTACCAATGAAAATGAACAGTATTGAAAGTATAAAGTATACGTCATTCGCTTCGTTTATTTATAATAATTATCTTGAATAATATTTTTCAAAAAAGATGAAACATTATTATAAACTTAATACTGACGATTTCACTTTGTGAAATTTACTCATAATATGTGAGCAGCGGCGTAACTACTGTAAAGCGAAAATCCGCTCTATCCACATGATTTATTATGCAATCTTTCAAATTTATTATAATTTATTACATTGTGTCACATACTAAGAAACTGAGTTATAAAGTGTGCTTCCACTTTTATCATAATTATGAATATGAACTCATAAAATTTCAACAGGTGCAAGGCAAACTACATCAAATTACTTATTTTCTAAAATTTTTATATTAGAATCTCAGCACCTTTTAGCTTTAATAACAAATTTACGCACCTGTGCTGTAGTATAATTTCTAATACATATCTTCTTTTATAATTGACTTATTTAGCTCATTTCTTGAGATCCGCATATTTATAAATAAAGGTTAGGAAACAGTAAAGAAACCGGCCCACTTGATCCACGCGCACGCGCATAAAAGCAATCGTACGCTCTTCTATTGCAAGGTACGGCAATGATGCAAGAAAAAATATAGCCTTAAGCCTTTTTTTATATTTATAAAAAAACTGATTATAATTATAAAAAGTCACCTACTCATGAAAGAAAACACTGGAATGGTTTATATATTTTCTTTCATTCCAACACTGGTTTTTAGCGCACGTACGGGAATGACGTTTTTGTGGTAAAAATGCACTTTTCAGTTTTAATATTGATTTCACAAAAAAAAGTTAATATCTCAAGCTCAATTTTATAGAATCTTTTATTGAGCAATATGCTTAATATTTCTGTATTCACTACTCAACTGTGAATACAATATTTTTCCAGAAAAAAAGACGTACGGTAATGACGTCTGGAATGACAAAAATCGAGGGACAGACTTGAAGGTGTTTACAATATCATTCATTTGAGTTGAAAAATGTGCATAAATTAAATTTATGTTTATCTCAAGTTTACAAACCTAATACGTTAAGCGTTTTTCATGTTACTGCCTAAAAAGAAAAAAGAGAAAATCAGTTTGTCCTTGTGCAAAGTGAGGTTGGGACGCCGTACGATAATGACGTTTGACGTGTTCTTATATTAAATTAAAGTAAAAAGAAACAGAAAAAAGAACTGACCATTTTGTAGAGGATGATAGGGGAGCGGCGGCGAATGCGGCGCATATAAAGGAAAATGCACGATTAAAATTAAAATATAAAGTAAAATATTGTAATAAGATATATTCTGTTTGGGCTAATATCTTTCCAATGCTATATGCATGGAGATAATTCAATTGCAGTTAATTAAAACAGTTAATTAATGTGTTTTCCAAAAAGAGCATCTGCGTCAAGTTGTCCTACATTGTTTGGTAATGTGGCGCGTTCCGATTTCAGTTCATAATTATTAAATAAAAAACAAATTATGAAGAAAAATTAGTAAAATTTAATGAAAATAAGATGAATGTATTCATGTTTAATATTATTGACATAATTGAGGGATTATATCTGCCCAAATTTCAAGAAAAAATGTTTTTTTCACCGTACAGATTGTCTCACAATAATTTGAGGAGTACTAAAAATGTTGTATTTTAAGATAAGCTTACAGACGTTGTATAAACAATAGATCAAAATTATATTAAAAATAAGTAAAATTTATTCTTTTCCAAAACAGTTATAATGATTCAACATTCGAATAATATCACTATTGTAAACCCTCTAAATATTTATTCTGTCAGAACAAACCTAACCCGAAAACTGGTGAAACGATTTCAAAATACAATTATTCTAAAACAACTCTAAAATACACGATAATAATTAGGATAAAACTTTTTTATGCATATTAGAAACGAAATGTTATTACTTTGAGTAAATATTTCTTACCTTCTAACCAAAAACCGGCACTTTATTTCTACAAAATTCCCCGAGCAAAACAAACCACAAACTTGTGCGCCAAGTTACCTGCCGATTTTAGTCCCTAATGCGCCATATTAGTCGCATGTGAAAAGTATTTAATAAAGATTTTTTACATAAAAGTTCAATAATTTTAATCAAAATGTTGAACTTTAAAGCATTCAAGAAACTCGAAACAGAATATTCCCAAAAAATTTTATAAGTTTACACGAAACTTCTGTAATTTTTTACTTGTTTTTAGCTACTCTGACAATACAAGCGAAATAACCAAAACTAACTTTTCGTCATAAAAATCAGGCAATTAATTTAATTATCCCAATTTTTTAATAATTTAAGGTTGAAAACATATATACATGTAATGAAACTACCTCCACAAGCAGAAAATGCGTTAATATTCGAAAACTCGAACACGCCACATTAGCCACCGCGCCACATTCGCCGCCGCTCCCCTAATCAGTATTTATTAAATTAAATAAAAAATCAGTACAAGTTTCTGAGTTAATGTTATATTACTGGAACACAACCGATTTGCACGTGTTTCTCGACAAATATAATTGATGCGTTAAACGTGTTACTTCTGGTTTACGCATAAAATGGATAATATTGAACGATGATATTTTCGCAACGCGGAAACAGGAAGGTATCTGTGCTTTGATAAATCGTGTGTATATCAAGAGGATCAGATTTCTGAAACTGTCAAAGCAGCTCAGTTTAATGTCCCAAGAAGTTAACCAGTACTCAGGTCAAGATAAAGCTACTGTTCGGGTTCGAGTTATGTAAAAATTCCAATTTAATAAATTAAAAATAGCCTTTTTATACAAATTATTAATGAAAGTTTAATCATTCATTCGTAAAATAGAGTCAAAGTGTCAGTCATTCAGCTTGAAAGGAAGAAATTGAAAATTGTCTTCTTTCTTTTGGTTGAATTCGACTGTTTTTGATTAAAATTTGATCAGTTGAAGTTTCTTCTTTTTGGTTAAAAATTTAACTGTTTCGTTAAAAAGTTGTCTTTTATTTTATTTTTATGTTTGTTTGTTAAAAAGTGATCTTTCTTATTCGAAAAATTACATAATTTATTGAAAATTTATCCTTTTTGGTTGAATTCAACGACTTTTAATTTAAAATATTTTTTGGTTGGAATATCAACTATCACATTTTACGTTGTTTGTTGGAGATTCATCTGTTTAGTTTAAAATAAACTATTTTGCTGAAAATCGGTTTTTTTCATTGAAAATTTTCTAAAACTGAAAATATAAATGCCATTTTTGGTATAAAATTCGCCTCTTTTAGTTAAGAAATCGAAAGTTAGGATGTAAATGCATGTACTTTATATAAAATTCGTTTCTTTTGGTTGAAAATTATTCTTTATGCTTGAGAATTAATCTTTTTCGTTGAAAAATCATTTTTCGGTTGAAAATTTAACTAATTTTTGAAAGTTCCTTTTTCTTTTCTCGAAAATTGATTTGTTTAGTTGAAAATTTCACTGCGTGTTTGAAAACTGACTTTTTTCATAAAATTATACTTCTGTTCCAAAAATTTATCTATTTTGGTTAATAATTCATAACTTTGGTTAAAATTTAACTAATTTGTTGAAATTATTTTTTCTTGTTAAAAATTAATATTTCAGTTGAAAACTTATCAGTTTAGGTTGGAAATTTAAGTATTTTATTCAAACCTCCTATTTCTGGTTTTGGCTTTGAAAAGAAAAATGTTTGAAATCCTCTTCTTTGTTTTGGTCGAATTCAACTGTTTGTATGCAATATTAGATGCTGTTCTTTTAGTTGAAACTTCAATTATGTGTTTGAAAATTGACTTTTTTCTAGAAAATTATTCTTCTTGTTTGTCAATTAATTTATTTTGGATAAAAATTCATTTCTTTGGTTTAAAGTTCAACTACTTTGTTAAAAATATTTTTTTAAAAATTAATTTATTCACTTGAAAATGCGGCTTTTCGGTAGGAAATTAATCTTCTTATTTAAAAATTCATCGTTATGTTTCAAAATTCATTATTTTTTGTTGGAAATTTAATTATTTTGTTCAAACCTCCAACTTTTGGTTAAAAATTATTTTTTAACTGAAAATTGAACGATTGCTTGTTTTGGTACACATTTTTGTTAATTGCAAATTCATTTCTCTCTATAGAAATTTAACTATTTCATTGAAAAAATTGTATTGCTAAAAATTAATTTTTGAACTTAAAAATTAAGTATTGCATTTGGAGTTCGTCTTTTTTGTTCAAATTCAAATCTTTTTTATTTGATATTAAAAAGTTAAAAATCTTTTTTGGTTGGAGTATCAAATATTCAATTCTTTGTTGAAAATTCATCTTTTTCGGTTCAAAGTTAAAGTGCTTTGTTGAAAAGTAAGTTTTTTTGTTGAAGCTTATAAATTAATTTTTTTTCTTTTGTTAATAAAAATATTCAATAGTTAAAGAAAGATACGTAATTTCAACTAATGAGGAGCTGAAAATATTGAGAAAAAAAATCTATTACAATTTAACGTAGTTCTGTAAAATTGATTATAAAATATATTTGAATTTTTTTCTTTGCAACGAATATATTGCACCTAGGACTTTGGAACGACAATAATTAAAATCTACTCTTCTTCATGTTCACACCCAATTTTTTCAGATTTTAATTCAGCTTAGTTAATTATTTCTAGAGATATTTCACTTCTTATGTCTGAAATTCGAATTTTAGCAGTTCAGTTAACCTGCAATAGTCAGTATCGTTATTATTAAATGTTTAGATAATTGAATTATAGTTAGCCTGCGTTAACATATGTTATTGAATTTCAAATGGAGGCGGTTTGCTTATTATCCAGAAAATGATAATTATGTAAAGCCCACTCGTAATTAGCCTCCCAATAATAATTAACTAAAGTGATAATTACATTTTAAATTTTAGTATAAATACCAATATTAATTATACGTATTATATTGTGTTATTAAATATCAGTATTACTTTGAAACGAGGATTTGACGAAACCAAAATTTCTATTAAAAAATACATTCATACATATAATTTGCGATAAATATATCGAATTCTCAGCAGGAGCAGTCTTAATTTAAATTTCCAATAGATTCATGTTACGACCGTGCGAATGTTTTTTTCCATAAAAAAGGAATAGAGAATTTATCATTTTAGATAGAATTCAAATATATATCTTAAAATAAATATAAAATAAATATAAATAAATTATATATATTCAAATATATATATATATAAAAGTCTCTTTTTTATTTTTTACTTTAGAAATTCAAACAGAACCAATTAAACAATATGATCGTCGAATGGGTCGAATTTTGCACGTTCATTAACAGGGATGCAACATTTTCTCTCAAAAATTATTTGTAGCATAGAATTTTTATTTATCCAAACGTCAATCAGAAATAATAAAGTGATATTGTTTGAGCCCCGATAATAATACCATTAGCCAGCTAATTAATTCCTTTGTAAGATTCGAAACACTAAAAATAAAAATTAAATCAAATTGAAATCGTTTCTCAATAAGACTTTGCAGACGGATATTTTTCAAACTTTTTACAGTGATCAACAAATTTAAAACAATCAGAAATTTGTCAAAAGATAAAATTTGTTCCTATAATCTATTCATCAATTGAATGTATTCGCAAACATAAATTCTCGAACTTGTGGTTAAAAATTAACATAACAGTTACCCGCAGTTTACTTACATTGTGTAACAGATTTTAGAAAAAATATAAACAATGAAACCAAAAATTATAAACAATGTTGTCAACAACACAACCTTCATATCGGAATTTTCAGTAATTATGAAAAAAGATGGTTCCACTTCCAACAAAGAAAACTAGCATTTTCGACTTATAGCCCATACAGAAAATTTTTCCATGCAAGATTTTTTGCAAAAACGAAACCTGATAAAGGAGAAGGACAACGAGCAAAGTATTGATGGCACTGGAGAGACAGAAGTGGAAATTTATTTGAATAACATAAACGATGAATCTCCCTTTAAAGAGTTCAGAAAATTGTTCCAGAAAAAAAAACAGTGAACAATAAAGGTAAAAATCAAAATGTTGCTGCGTTGCTTCAAAAGTAAAAAAGTTAGCGCCAGAAATTGACATGCAGATTAGATGGAATTCAATAGACCTCATGATAGGCAAAGGAGTGAAGCTGAATGAACCTTTAAAGTTGATGTACTTCTAACAACGAACTTCAAGATGTAATCTTTAGTATTTACGAATGTGTGTGATTATTAAGCAATTAAATGCGTATTTTCAATTTTCAAATGAATAAAACCTTTGAAAACAATATCGAAGTGTTTATGCCGTGAATTTGATGATCGAATAGAAAAACGAAGAGATTCAAGCCATTTTATTTAAGGTCAACTTTGCCCCAGATTGTAAAAGAGCATGCGAGTACTCTCCTGATTTTGATAACAAAAAACAAAAAAAAACAAAAAAATTCTATTGCTTAGACAATTCAAAATTAATAGGGTTTGAAATAAGAAGATTTCTGAATTACTAATTTCTAAATTAAAAAGTTTACAGCTCAGTTGGTCAAATATGAACAATATATCATTCAAGATTGATCATGTTACTATCTAAAATCTGATAGTATTTGACTAGCAATATTCAAATAACCAGGCTCTGTTAGACAAAAGTTATCAACTACGGATCAGCAACTAAAAATCTGTTCACAGCTCTAATTACATTTGAGATCTTCATATACGTCGTAGAAATTTACTCATTCATGAAAATATTAAAATTATTAAAATAATATATTCTTTTGAACATATTTTACTAACTAGAATTAACCATTTAATAAATTATTTAACTCTTTTTAACAAACTTTAGATCTCTTAGCATTTAAAAATTTGTCATTATGGGTTGCAGAACGACTTCAGGTCCGATTTTTAAATTTTACTCTCTGGAATTTATTATTTAAACAAACAGAACGTCAAAATTTGACATTTTACGAATATTATTTGTTTTCTCTGAAGAAAAGACTTGAGAGGAGTCGTAATCCATCGGAATTGCAGATTCACATCAGAAACATAAATATTTATTTGAATTTCCAAGCCAGTTGTTATAAACAATTCATATAAATAAATATTTTTATAAGTTGCTCAACACAAGCAAGAAACTTCACTTTGATTAAGAATATTTGCATAAAATTAATATTTTTGGTTGAAAATTTATTTCATTGGTTGAAAATGTAACTATTAGGTTAAAAATTCCTTGAAAATTCTAAATATTTATTTGATAATTTTGAAAATTTTATCAAAAATTAATCTTTGTTCATTTTTTTAGACCACATTTTTCAGAATTTCAAAATTCTATGTGCGGCTGTTCGTAGTATTTTAAATACAAAAAATGTATCCTGATGACCTTTTCCGATATAAAAGAAATTACCAGAGTTATGGCATTTACAAAATTACAACAAAAAAACGAAAATGAACACCCTATAATATTGCCATCACAAATTTTTGAAATTCCTTGAAAATTTTCCAATTTTATTGCACAAAAATATAATTAAAAATGAAAACTTCCATTTCGCGGTCAAACTATATCAGATACGAAAAAAGATGAGAAGACAAAAATTATGCATTCAAAAAAGATCTACAAATCTGTAGATAGTTACTTTTTGATAGACCGCGTAGTTTTTGTTTAAATTCTTAAATAACAGAATTAAAAATGTAAGAAATTAATTTTTTGGACAACCGACACAAGCAACGAAACCATTTTGGATGAAGAATCAAAAAGTTAGAGCACTTTCAAAATTTTTGAGACCACTTTTTCAAGATTCAAAAATTCTATGTGCGGTTATTCATAGTAATAAAAAAGACAAACAAGTTATCTCAATGATTTTTTTTTGCTGATAAAAAAATTCCCGGAGTTATAGCATTTACAAAATTCCATAAAACAAACGGAAATGAACATTTTAAGCCAAAAAACGCACAATATGGAAAAATGTCGAAGAATGAAAAACGGTGCATTTTAAACACCCTACGAGATTTTTATAACAACTTTTCGAATTTTGTTTGAAAAAACGAAAATTCAAATTTTGACCGCACAAAAAAATGAAAAATAAAAAATTCCATTCTGCGGTCAAACTATGCAAGATAAGACAAATCATATGATTGGACAAAAACTGTGTAATTGAAGAAGATCTACAAATTTGTTACTGATAAAGTTGAGAAGACAAAAAATGTGCATTCAAAAAGATCTGAAAATTAATTTTTGGAAAAACCACACAAAAAACGGAAAATACAAAAGTTACAATAAAATTTATAATAACAAAATTGTTTTTTCTTCTACTATGCGCACTTTTTGTAAATTATAAAAAACAAGACAATGAAAACACGTCTGTTTTAATACCAATGCATATTATGAATTGCAATAATATACATTTATTGAAATGATATACAATTTTCAGCGTGGTAGCTGAGAATAAAATTTAATGCAAAATAAGGAACAAATATTAACGTAATCAGGAAAAAAGTAGATTTTTTAGCCCTAAAGATAAATTTTTAAACAGCAAGAATAATTTTCCACTAAAAAAAACATGAGTTGTTGACAAAATACATGAATTCTCAACTATATAGTTGGAAAAATTGAATAGTTAAATTTTTGGTTGAAACGATTATTTTTGAAACGAAGAAGAAGATTTTTTAAATAAAATGGTTACATTTTTAAACAAGAAGATGACTTTTCAACTAACGTGATGCATCTTCAACCAAATAAACTAGTTTTTAAAAAAGCAGTTCACCCTTCCACCAACTAGTGGAATTTTTAACCAAAAAACGACGAATTCACGAAAAAAATGGAATAGTTAATATTTCAACAACAAAAGACGAATATTCATCAAAATAGATGAATTTGAACCAAAAAGGCTTATTTTCTGAAGACAGTTAAACTTTCAACCCGAAAATTTTAATCTTTATACAAATAGATGAACCGTCAATGAAGAAAGATGAATTTCAAACCAAATAGTTGGATTCACAACTGGAGAAAGATACTTTTTCACCAAGCATGAAATAGTTGAAATTTTCAGGTTAAAAATTAACATTTAACAGAAAAAAACACAAATTTTCAACAAAAAAGTTTAAGAATTTATAAAAAAATGTCATTTTCTACCACATAGTTTCATTTTTATGAACAAGTTTAAATTTGGACTTCGACTTTTAACCAAGTAATTTCATGTTCAGTCAAGAAAGGTGTTAATTTTAAATAAAAAACGACTCAATTCAAGCTAAAAAGATAAATTTTTCAAAAAATAGATGAATTTTCAGCCAGGGCCCAGACTAGGCCAAATCTGGCCCAAATCTGGAAAACTTACCTGGGCCCGATCGCTGATAAAACACACCGTCCGATTGGAGGGAGATCTGGCGCCCGATCTGACCAACTGATCGGTACCCGACCTGGCCCCGACCAATTGCCCGTTATGGGCCTTTTTTGAAATTTATAATTTCTTATAATTTTGTCCATAATAATAATTTTATAACAAGAAAAAATAACAAAGTGAACTATATTTTTCATTCAAGTGCCAAATATTAACACAAATACAAACTCAATACATTTTTTAATCTTTTTGACTTCGTTCTTTACAATGTCCGTCCCAGTCCTTGCCGATCATTTCTTAAAAATAATTATAATATTTGATTCGAAATGGGTAATTTGCAAAAGGAATTGCAATTTTGGACTAGAACAAGGAATTTTTCAAACGAGTGTTAATTCTGAGCTAAAACTGGACATTTTTGAAAAGAATTAACATTCTGAATTGGAACAGGAAAATTTTCAAAAAAATTCTTATTCTGTGGTGAAACGGAATTTTCAAATCGAAACAAATTCTCAGTTGGAACAGAAAACTTTTCAAATGAAACTTTATTCTTAGTTGAAACGGGTAATTTCCGAAAAGAATTAAAATTCTGCATTGGAACAGGAAATTTTTTTATTTTCAGAGCATCTAACCTAGGACGGGAAATTTCGAAAAGATCTTGAATAATCCTGGATTGAAGCCGGAAATTTCTCAAAAGAAATTTAATCCTGAGTTGAAACAGGGTATTTTTGGAAAGTGTTGAAATTTCAAGTTCTTGGAAAATTCCAATTAAAACCCTTTAAAATATGTAACCATTGAAATCTTTTTAAAACTATGAGTTAAAAATTTGTAATCTTGAATTGAGAAAATGTGAAAGCGCTTCAAAATGTCGACATTATCGAAATAACTATTTAATTAATAGAAAATATCTGAATTATTGCTATAAAACTGAAACGACAAGATAAGAGTGACTTGACTATGGCCATTTTTCTTTACAAATATTAAATTCAACTCTGAAATTAGCTCTAAAATCGTTAGTAAAATTAAAATAAAGATGAAATAAAATTTTGAGGTTATGTCAAAGGAAACTGAATTCCTGATATTACAGTCCCGAATATTTATAAGTTAAAAAGTATGGCACGTAAACTAAAGCAAGACAATTTCCGCAATGGTATAATGTCATTTTTAGAGTTATAGATACTATACTATATCTATTAATTATATCAAAAACTGTGCACGTTACTTCTATCTTCTCAAATTTCTGGAACTTGTATTTTGGGTTGCGTTCCACTTTCTTCTGCATCATCTGCATCATTATCTACATAATTGTCAATTTATAACCAATAACTTTGATGCAAACTCAAAATATCTTGAAAGTATACAATCTTTAATAAGTTTTAAAATAAATTTCAAGTTTGAGGTTAGGTTTCGATTCAATCCATACGATTTAACGATTTACTTTACCTCGTTCACGTAACGAAGATTGTCTAAAGCAGATAACGCGCGTTGCTTTCCAACTCGTGGTTGAATTTGAACTCAAATGAAAAACATGAATTTTATCAACAATAATACACTTCATTTATTCTCGACGTTTTTGAGTGTACCTGAGTCAGAAGAAATCGTTTTTACGAACATGTCTGTCTGCCTGTAGTCTTACGATCCGATAACTTCCGGATAAAATTTTTTAATCAAAATTTTGGTTGGTGCTCTCATTTGTGGTCCAGAAAGACAGGTCAACTTTATTAGCCATCCCTTTACCGCTAATATTTATGGTTTTAGACATGAAAAATACAAATGAGAGAATTGAAAGTTTAACTTTTCCACGAAACCACACTAGATATTATGAATAGTCCAGAAATAAAATGTTTAATTTCGTAAAGTTCTGAAAAATTACCCCAAACCGTTTTTTGATAGGAATACACGGAGAAAAATGGATCGTCAAAGTTAGAGGGTCAAAATGTAGAGAGCCTGTCCGTTCTTCTAGATGGTCTAAAGAGCCTTTCAGAATTTCGTCGACATAGTCAGAGATACTCTTATTTTATGGCCATTCGATCAATACGATCATCTTGTTTTCACTCAATTCGACCATCCACGGAAGGACAAATGACCCATGGCGGAGGGCCAACCTGATTAGTTACCGTTGGCGTGTTTACTTAAAATGATTGAATGTGTAAGTCAAATGTTCACAACAAATAATAAATGTAAAGTGCATACGAATATTGGGAATAATTTTAAAATTCATATTTAGGATGAAAAAGATATTTCTTTCTTCGAAACTGAAATCGAATATTTATTTTTAAGAAGAAAATCTAAAAAATAATTGAAATTTCATTTCATGTCTTCCTTGTAAGCAAAGAATTATTTTTAATAACTTTACTCTGATTATTTGTTGTACACAATTGCTTCTCACATTTAATCATTTTAAATAAGCGCGCCAACCTTAACCAATCCGGTTGTCGACGCGATGCATGCAGTGTGAAAGGATACGAGAGTTGGCAGCACCGTGGTCTAAAGGATTTTCGGAGAGAGTGCATATCATTGAGCCTTTCAGCGTCACATTTGGTGTGACACCATGCCATGTCCTTGGCCTTTCGTGCTCCAAAAAATATATTGTCAATGTGCAATGTCTTGGATATCAAATTATGTCTCATACACCTCGCTCTCCACAAACAATGCAAAATGCTTTCAGAATTCATGTATTTCATATACATTTTCAGGTTTTATAGGTTCCACGTAATTTTTTAATTGCCAACCTCTTATAAGAGAGAGAGACTGGAATGAATAGGAAAAGGACAACAAATATAGAAAATGTAGGATAATCAAATCGACCTCCTAAGACGGCCAGGTTGACTGTTCGAGGAGATCAAGACGACTATCTGATATGGCCAAACCGACCCTCCATGATGAGTGATTCTACCCTTTATAATGATCTCTTCAGCCCTGTGTGATGATCGGTTCGACTCAATATGAAGCATGAGTCGACCGTACGAAATGACCAAGTCGACAATCTGAGATGATCGATTTGAACCTCTTGTTTCAACCTTCTAGAGATAGACGCTTTAGCCATCTTCAAGGGCTGTCCTATAGTTAACCCTGCAATATAGTCGGTAAGCACATCTATATGGCTAAACTGACCTTCTATTTTTCTCCGTGTAGTGGCTTTTGTTTTAAACGTGAAATTTGTACGTTGTTATGGATACAGATTTTATCATGATTCGAAGTAATTGGAACACACTAAAATCCTAAGGTATTCGCCAGGGTTATAAACTCAGTTTTGTACTCGTATCTAAGATTTCTCATTGCTTCAATAGTGTGATATAAAATTATTTATATAAAAAAGATAAAGTAACTGGATCAATTGCGGACTCAGAGAGATAAATTAGATACACAGCCCGATCAAATCCAGGTTTTGTAATTATTAGGCAGACCGCCTGCAATCTCGGTCTAAGCCGAGTTATATTCGAATTCTATCTCTTTCAGAGTTGAGAAAAATTTTACGAAATCTGCATTTTGTCCGATGCTTAAAGCTGAAGATTTTGAACTTATTCCTTATTGTGCCCAGAAGGTTTCTGTATTATGGCACATAGACGCGACTGCGCAAACTTTTTTCTGTTCACCAAAAATTTCCGCTGTATGTCTGTAAGAGCGCATTACATTTTTTAAAAGAAATTCGAAGTAAAACTTTTTCAGGATCCTCCACGAACAATGTTCCCTGAATTATGTTGTTCGAGCTTCCATTCAGTTTCCCAGAGCAGTCTTTCCTCAATGTCCTCATGTCTTGTCCAACAATTCTACTACATGATTGCATGATATATCAACATACTTAAAAAAAATTAATACCCTGTTTCTTCTTGCAGAGTTAAGTAAACAATTCGACTGTTTACCTATTGGAGACCTTATTCCTGGAGATCCTTGTAGCAAGCCATCTTCTTCCTATTCTTTGGATAGACAAAACTCTTCTGACAGGTCTCTTGCTTTAGCAGGACCTTATTGTCCGGCTAGGTCTCTTCCTCTTGCCGTACTTGGATATGGACTTGACCAACTTAAATTTATTCGGCTCACCCCCAATCGCAATCCGCATCAGCTACTTGAACTCCGGAGATACACTTTTCCTGCGGATAAGACAATTCAATTAGTCGTACGACGTAATGTCTATGTGCCCATGCCAATCGAAGAACAAATTGTATTATCAACATGCGATGATGACGTCCTTGCTATATTAGAGTGGAGTAATGATCTTGCTGGAATATATCAATATAATTATTCTCGTAGGCATAGAACACGGGCAAAAATAAACATGGAAAGCGGGACAATTACCTCAAGGAGCTCAAATGAAATCAAGGATATTCCAGTATGCTACTATCGCCCAATCGATCTTCATTTTAAACTATATTGTATAACTGACAATCCTACAAGCCATTAATTTAAATACAAAAGAAGATTGAAACATGAAATTGTTTGTGATTTCAAGTCGGCCTGAAATTTTACAAATAACTCGTAATTACACATGATAATGAAGTCAATGTATTATGTTAGCAAGGCTTCAATCCTTCGACAATATCCTACCTATTCTTTTGCAAACATTTTTCTTTTTCGAACAAATCAAAAAAGTTTCTATTCACTCTCGAAGAATTTTGTGACTGAACAATTTATTTTATTTTGTGTCGTTTTTCGAAAATTGTGATTAAAAAAAAATTATTATTATTTATACTAGTTATTGGTTTTGTGTCTTCGAGTTTCATAAGTAATGATGTACACACTGGGGCGCATTTTACCCTAAATGTATTTATTGTGTGCAAACTTTTTATGCTCAAAAACTTTTTTCGAAATCATAATGAAATTATAATAACAATCTCCAAACAAATACTGCACATGAATATGTTGACATATGAATAGTCTCTAACAACGTTAATTTTTGAACTTGAGTTATTATTCTTACATGAACCTGGAACATTATTGCACTAAACGAGTTTATACTTAGCATAATGATTTACATTCATTGTTTTTGCCACAATAAGCATAAAAACCAGTCATGAAGCAAAAATATAAAGTTAACAGCCTGATCCTAAGATCCAGAAAAGCAGACCAATGACATCCATCACACCTCCTAAAGTTTCCCTAATTAACATTAGAAAAAGTGTCACTTTTCCAAATGTGCAAATAAGACGTGAAAAATTTTAATCAAGGTCAGACGGAAAGTTCATTTCTGTTTTGGCAATACTTCAAAGAAAACGAATAGATAATAACTTTCAATTTTGACCCTCACAGGAGCCTTTAATTCACCTCCAAATACCACCCCTAGTTAGAGAAATAAGATTCTTGCAAAATATTGAAGTTTATGAACTATACTGAAAACTTTTTTTCCCAGAGCACCATTAATCGATGTATTTTTTAATAACATTTCTCTAATGTTTAAACAATGTTGATTTAGTTGAATGTTACTTGTAAGCCGAGAACGCTGAAGAAGCGCGATTTTCTTGTTAGTTGTAAAATGATGTTATTGATGTGTTCTTCCACAAATTGTAATTGCTCATCTAACTGCGATGGTAAGAAATAATGCAAACTTCACAAAAATTACTGCAAGTCTTTGAATAAATCGATTTTTATCATTGGAAGTTAATAATTCAGATGAGGTTCATAAAAGTATGGATTTTCTTTTTTGTAAGACTAATTTGTTAAAATTTACGAGATAAAGTACTCTTATTAAAATCAAAATAATTATTGGATGTTTCAAAAATTTTATCATCGCTTTAGAAAATATATTGACCTTTTTGCGCATTTTTTAATTAATTCGTACAATATATAAAGTTTCATGATTTCCTAACCCCGCAATTTGATAAGCAATTCATATTTCTGGAGAAGTAGATAAATATAATTAACACATCCAATGAATAACCAAATAGCATCAAAAACACGGTTTTCTAGTATTTTTATAAGGTTTTAACATACATTTATACACTTCATGATTGTTCCAATAATTCAAACTTGTTATAATTAATATATTGTTTCTTTAAATTGATTGAAAAACTCGTTTGATTTTGAAAATTTCATCATTTTGCAATCTTTGCTAAAAATCAATTGCTTCATCAATCAAAAATGGTTTAAACAAATGAAAATCATTTCAAAATACGAATAATGTCAGTAAAATATCGAGTGAATAATAAAAAGGCGAAAGCCCAAGTTGTAATTACAGGATGGATTTTCAGGGCGAATAAGAGAGCCTCATAGGGTTAAAAATTAAAAGGTCTTATTGATTCGTAGAAGTATTTTCGATAGAGAAATACACTTTTTATTTTTTGAACCTAATTATTAATTTTGAAATCGTATTTACACATTCTCCAACATGACACTTTTCACAATCTCTAGATGGGAAACTTCAGGGGCTTGTCTCGATATTGATGACGATGATGCTCTTTTTATTAACCGATTTTGCTCAATTTTTCAGGATGTCCTATCAAAAAATAGTCAATAGTAAATTTGTAGTTCATTTTGGGTTTTACAACTTTTGTCGCTTAATTCAACACATAAAATTTCATTTTTTAACCCCGCCATTTGATAAACGATTATAATTTGTGGAAGAGTAGATAAATATTATTCACATATCCAATGAATAAAAAAAAGCGATACAAAGCGTATGATAAAAATATAACAAGTATGAACTACATAGTTTGGAATTTGAAGCACCTTATTGACAGTAATTAGAAGTACTTAAATTAATTTATTTTAGAATTTTCTTGTCACTCTCTATTGTTTTATATCTAAAAACGTGGCGTAGTGCTATTTGTCGAAGATCTCGCAATCATTGTCGTTGAAAAACAGACTGACTTTTTATTATACTTGAAGTTATTTTATTATTGTTGAAACCTTGATTGGCGTTTTATTATACTGAAGTTGTTTTATGTCTCAAATTTCACAAATTAAATCTAGAAATAATTTCTTTTATAAGAAAAATGATAGAAAACCTTATGCGAATTGAGAAACATTTGTGCTTCTTTATACTCTTGCACGTTTAAATTACAACTGTCAAATTCTTTAATAAACTATTGGAAATATTATAATCTTTTACGTTAGTGTTTTTCGCTGGAAATTAGTGTTTTGAAAAAATAAAAACATCTACAAGGTTGAAAAATTCCAGACTGTGTTAGCGCTTTTTGTCGGAAATCCAAATTTTTATTTAAAAATCATTAGAGAGAGAGAGAGAGAATATTCATAATTTTTCAGCAATTTTAGGTAACGTTGGTGATTGACATCGGAAAATGGCATTTTCCAAGAAAAATCATGACAATTTCATCAAGATGTAAAATATTTCAACAATTTGAGATTATACTAGTTCTTTTCACTGATAATTGGTATTGCAAATAAACTAAAATCATTATAAATTAATTATGCAATATTTGCGTCATTTTCTTCTACAGTTTCGATATCGGCCTTAGAAATAGAAACGCGTTCATTGCGAAGTCGTACACTTATCTCCTAAACAAATATTGTGATTTAGATAAAATGAAAAATGTATACTAGTAATTTGATCATAAGACTCAAGAATAGTTGTTAACATCTGAGGTGAACAAATTTCTTTCCTTCGTCTGATTTACGAAATATAAATATCAATATCTCAGAAGGACAAGCTTGACGCCTATAATTCATTAGATAATGAACATACTATATATATACTCTAATGAAACACCAGAATATTTGTTAGATACAGTGTTAACCATATTCTGCATTGACGTATTAATCAGTCTTTCGTTCAATTGGAAAAAATGGTGATCGTTTCTACTTTAGTCTTTATTTTGACTGTTATCCTGAATTCTATTGGTGAATATAATATTATAATAAATCTATAACTTAAAGAAAAATGTTCAAGCCTTCCGCAATCAAGAATTGGCTTGACGTACTCCGCATTCTATCCCAATAAATTTTTTTTCTGAGCTAACGGACCGAAAAAAGCTTGCGGGCCAAATAACGCTTGTGGACTGAAAAAAGCTTGCGTGGCTCGTGCAACTTGCACAGGACCACAATATGTCATCGATATGCGAAAACGAATATTACTGCATTGATTTCAGCCAATTTTTAATGTATGCTAGTCGTTGGTACAGAGGAAAACACATGTCCTAGAAAAACATGACTTTTCATCAATTTCACGTAAAAGAAAAAAAAACAATAAATTCTAAAATTGGCTTTGAGATGTCTCCTATTGATTAAATTTCTTTCAATATCAAGAAAAAAATTCAAATCAAATAAAAATTGGAAGTTATAATTTTTTTCTAGGTTTCGGTCCGCAAACTTTGATCGGCTCATAAGCTCCATAAATATTGCTGATTCAGCTTTCAATAAGTTTCCAAGGGCAATCTTCCCTCAATGTCCTTAAGCTTATCCCAAAGTTTTGAAACCAAGAGTTTATAATACACCAACATAATAAAAAAAAAAATCTTTTATTTCTTCTTTCAGGATTAAGTTCACACTTCGAATGTTTACCTAATGGCGAACCTATTCCTCTCGTTCCTCGTCGAAAACTCTCTTATTCTTCAGAAAGACATCTTTCTCCTGACAGATCTCCTCCTCTTGTCAGAACTTATTCTCCTGCCAGATCTCCACCTCTTGCTGAGCCACCTCTTCGCGTCAGGTCCAGGTCACCTCGTGCCAAACGCATTGTTCCAACTACAAGGATTGTTTCTTCTGACGGACAGGAATATGAACTTGACGAACTTCAATTTTTTCGAATCACTCCCTATAATAATCCGAGCCGGGTATTCGAACTTCATAGATACACTTTTCCTGTGGAGAAGCCCATTAAAATACTCGTGCGATCGAATGTCTATGCGCCCGTATCAACCCAAGAACAAATTGTATTATCAACATCCGATGGTGACGTCTTTGCAATATTGGAGAGGAGTAATGCTCTTGCTGGAATATATACAACTAAAACTGGTGATCCTAGTCATACTCGTAAAGTACGGGCAAAAATCAACATGAAAAGTGGTAAGATTACCGCATTGACCCCAGAAGAATCCAAGGAATGTCAAGTAGGCCACATTCGCCCGATCTTACTTTATTATAAAGTAGAATGTGTTAAACACAATGTTTCACCAGTAATTCAATTATAAAAAAATGTGAGGCTCAAATATCAAATAATTACAAAGTAATTGCAAAAAATAATAGAGGTAATATATTATGGTTACCAAGGCTTCAATCTTTTAGCAATTACCCAGCCAGTTTTCTTCTGAAACTAATAAAATAAATTTTCTTTCCATTCCTGAAGAATTGTTTGGATTAAACATTTCATTATATGATGTGTCGTTTTCCAAAATTTTGAATTTAAAAAAAAAATTAATGTTATTTTTACTAGATATTGGTGTTGTGGCTTTGGGTTCCGTAAATGATGAAGATTTACTCGGAATAGTAATCTGTTTCTCCCGCAGTCAGCCTTTGGACTGTAGTTTCTTTATTTTCCTTTTAATCATTTTCAATTTGGGCTCGAAAGAATAATACCCTGAAATTTTTAGCACAATCGCATAGTAAGGAGACATGCCTCGGAGCCCCTAAAATTTCCTACTCAATTAACATTGGGAAAGTGTCAATTTTGAAGGTGTGCAAAAAAGATGTGAAAATGTATTATTAAGGTCCTATAAAAAGTTCATTCCTGCATCAGAATTACTTCAAAAGAAACGAAAACGAATAATTTTCAACTTTTACGCTCAAAGACCCTTTCATTCATCCTCAAAAACCACTTTATTTATATAAACTTTTAAATTAATTGTTTAAAGTTCAAACAGTTTTCTGTAAGCGAGCAATTCAAAAATAATGAAATTTTCTAAATCGTTTTTTTTTTTAGATTTAATGTAAAGAATCAATGTTTTTAAAATAACATTTCTCTAATTGTTTAATATTTTCAATGTGCTGAAATGTAAATTATAAGGTGAGAATGCTTGAGAAACTTTTTTTTGTTGTTATTTGATTGATTCGTTATTCTACAGTTTTCAAGTTTTAAAATTATTATAAATTTTCTAAAGCAATTTTTATTGCTGAAACAATTGATTTTCATCAAAAAGTTGTAAAATGATGATATTTTCAAACTGAAATGAGTTTTCTAAGCAATGTAGTAAACCAATATATTTAATATAACCATTATTCTGTAATTGTTTAATCAATGATGAAATATGTAAATGTACTTTGAAAAGCTGATCATGCTAGAAAAAAGTGTTTCTCCGTTATTTGAATATTCAATGGATTTCAATGGATTTCAAAATTTTCAGTTACAGTAACTGAAAATTACTCAATTGTGACCGAATTTTCTGAAGCATGTGACAAAAGCTTTATGCAGTTACCGTTGCTTTTCTGTTCTAAAATTGTCCGTCTCCTGCTGCCCTCTGTCTGCCCTTTCTGGGATTTGCATGATCAGAATACCTACCTTACCTGCCTACAGAATATTCTCAAATTTACAAAAAAAGTGCATTTTTACCAGAAATATTTTGTTCTAACTCTTAGCTCTTATGTACATTTGCAATCAATTTAACTTACGGACTGAGCATACACAACAGGTAAGAAAAAATTATTGAATAATTTAATTGTTAGGAACGAATTTTATGCATAAATAAACCGTTTTGATTTTTCTTTCATTGTGGTTTTTCCTTTTTTTATTCATATACAGTAAATCATCATGTAGAATAAGCATTTTTTTCTCTATTATGTAACGAAGTAACTTATTAGGCTTACTGAAATCCAGAATTGTTTTAGATTTCGAGGGATTTCAAAGATTTCTAGGGATTTGAACTTTTTTTTTTAACTTCCAAAATAAGTTTAATTTATAGGGGAGAGTAGGGTAAAACCGGGTTGCGGGTGAAACCGGGTACCCCCTATATCTCGTGTATCGTGCTGCCCCCTGGGTCTAGTTTGATATATTTTGTTTATTTAGATGCCCTGACCTTATTTTCGTAATAAGTGTCTAGCCACATGTGTTTTTTGTCTCAGGAGACAATACCAAATTTTTCGTGGTTGAACGTTACAATTCTTGGTGACAAGTACGTTACCGTGGTTCTTGCAGTCGTACAGAAACTGTACAGCTAAGTGGAACACTTGATTCCGTACCTATTATAGAGTATATAGCAATAGTTATCATCATTTGTTTATGCTCAGAACCACGTGAGCACAACGCTTCGTTATTTATTGCATGTGGGGGCAAAACCGGGTACTGATGGTAGGGGTAAGACCGGGTAGTACTGGGCCTTACCCAACGTGCCATAAAGTGGCAAAAAACTGTCAAAAAACGTAGAAGTAGTTTATAATTTTATATAAGTGTTATCGTACATTATTATTATATATGAGTATTATGTCATCAGCGGTAATAACCCCCTTTAAAAAAAAACATTGGTTTTTGTCACACAGGAGAAAATAATCATGAAAAATGTTACATGATATCTGAATTTCAGAATTTATTCATACGTTTTCTAATAATTTCTAATAACGAACTTTTTTAATTTGACGATGCCACTAATGCACAGAAGTGAGTCTGATAGGCAAAGCTGCCCTCAAGCGCCGAAGACATCGAAGACATAGAAGAGAAAGAAGGATGATTTTTCATCAGAAAAGGAACCGGAAGCAGGCACTGATAAAGCTTGCATTTTTTGGAATGAGCTTTATTCTGTATCGACTAAGGGGTGAATTCAGAGTTGCATTGTGTGCTCTAAATAACATGCAGCAATGTCAAACAGGGCAAATTCATGTGTGATTACTGCTAAATCCATCGTCAGTACATCTAGGATGCTGAATATCATAGTCTTAATCATATTAAAACCTTCGTGAGTGCACCCAAGATACTCAGCATACCAATGTTTATTATATTTGATTACAAAAAATTCAATTTTTCTTAATTTTAATAAGTTTTTGAATTATTTACATAGGTACCCGGTTTTACCCTTCCCACGGGGCAAAACCGGGAATTTCGCGTTTTTTTTCAAACATTTTTTTTAATATGAAGAAAATTTTTCTTTGCACATCTGAATTCACTTTCTTGTAGCTAAAGAGTCACGGAAAACTTCTCACTTCGAATAAAAGCTTTTTAGCTTTTCGTTTTTGAACAAAATGCCATCAAAGACAAAGTACCCGGTTTTACCCTACTCTCCCCTACTGCAGAATTTTCAAATGATTTCTACTTATTTTTATAGATTTTCACAATCTCAAAAAATTTCAATGATTTTAAGAGACTTCGACAAATTTATAGGGATATCAAAGAATTTTGTAGGGTTTCCAAAGATTAAAGGGATTTGATAGGACCTCCAAGTATTTTAAAAATTTCAGAGGATTTGACAAATTTCAAGGGATTTATTAGAGAACTTAACCATTGGTCATCCACGTCGGTCCGCGAAATTCTTATAGGATTTTTTCCAAAATATTTCTTCGTAAGGGCAGATTGCAATTTTTCTATTAAAGTGTTTTTCGTTCCTTGCAACAACAAAAACTTAATCGAAAATTGGCATTATTAAAAATCAATTTATGAATTATATGATGATGAAAATGAAAAATAACAATTCTCAATACATTTATCAACCCAGAAAAAAGTTTGACAAACAAAATTTTCTTTGCATTGAAGAAATTTTTGCTTTGCTATGGAGTTAAAGAAAAGTTTATTTGACCAAAAGGAATTCCTCGGTTACTTTTTCAAAATTCAAATTAAAGATAAGGTGGTTCTTCCAACGAAAATCTTGTTTTAAATAAGAAGACTTTTGTTGTACTAAACCAAAAATCTAATTGAATTTAAGAATAATTTTTTTCTTCATAATATTAACTTCCTTTACTCAACAAAAAGATTAACACAAATATACACAGATTTTATTTGTTATGACCGCAATTTCTGGCAGAATTGTAAGGCTCCTTTTGCATTCGCAAGCAGATTTCTATGATTTTTCACTTTACTTATTCAGGATTTTAATCACTTTTTGATTTGACGCGTAGTTTTTGTTTCATTCGTAAAAACCAACAATGAAAATAAAGAAATAATTTTTTTGGACAGATGACACAAGCTACGAAAAAAATAGACAAAAGTTGTTCACCCAAAAAAGAGCTATACATTTTTAATAATAATTTTTGGATAAGACGCGTAGTAGTTAAATTAAATCCGAAAATTTGCTTTCAGACTTTTTTTCTCACGAGACGCGTGATGAGAATGTGTTCGTTAAACCCGAAGGAGCTTTAACAAAAGAGAATTCGCAATCACTAAATTTCAGTTGTCGATGGTTTGACCTTTGATTTTAAAAGTACTATAAATGGGAATGTGCTCGCCCAGCGGGCAGATTTTTTTCAATATGAAATGCTGTACGTGACGTTTGTCAGGTGTTTGCTATGGTTTTTTATCGAATTTAGTTTTGTTTCTGTAAGTGAGTTGTGTAAGTGGAGGTGGCGTAGTATTATCCAGGATCATGTCACGTAGCCTATTGACAATCTTCACAAAATTGCCTTCTTATTGTTTCGATGAAAGCTGAAAATGTTGAGCAATTGTGTTTTATAATTGAACTTTCATTTTCCTCGGAAAAATAATTTTCTTGATTTCAAATAATGAGATTAAATTCATTATTTCTTAAAAATTAGCCTATACTTTATTTGAATTAAATTTTTTAAATTAGAAAAATAGTATGAAACAAGATATTTCTTTAACTCAAGGTAGGAGAAAAAATGTAACTATTTAAGACTGAATCAATATTTGCTTCCTCATATATAAAACCTTGTAATGTTATTAACTTTGCAAACTTTGGAATTTGTTCAATTTAACTTTCCTCAATTAAAAAATATTTAGTTGGTGTGTGAATCTGAATACGAATGAAGATAAATTTCTAAAAATTGAAAGCACCAAGTTGATGCAAGAATCTAAACGATTCCTTTACTAAAAATTACAAAAGATATGTTAGAAAGTTATGGTAATTTATAATATTTGAAAAATCGGTTTTTTGTATTGAAAATCTGTTTACTGACGCAACTCAAGAATAGTGCAACAGCGGAAAAGATTCCTTCATTCGAGAGTATCAATTGACTAATAATATTAACATATTTTATCAAAGATTACAAATGTTTCGTGATTTATAGAATTTCATTTTTTGTTATTTCCTCTTCCATTAAGCGCGAGAAAATATTTTTCGTAGTGAATCATAATGAGAAAGCAAAGTGACCTTAAAAATAAGCACGATGAACTGCAAATACAAACAAAGTGGAACAACCGTTTCTTTACTTTTTTCCTGGATTCCTGTCTTTCTTTTTCATTTTTGTCCTGCACTCTTGCGACCCTTTTTCCCTTTTCTTTATTCATCATTTAGTTTGCAACGCGCAATTCTACATTCTTTGAGTTTAGAAATATTTTATTCAAAGTATTCATTTATAAGTTCTATTTTGATTTCTCCAATTTGCATTTCAGTTCGGATTACTTCAAAATAAAAAATCTGTTGCAATAAGAATTTTAATTTTTTAATTTCATGGCCCGTGACAAATTTTTGTGAACTGAGAAAAATTGGATATTTTTGGTCGATTAAAACGGTCACCCTGTGTTTTTCCCATCAACTCACTACGTCACTATGCGACGATATGTACTATGTAATGTCAATGACTTTGGAATAAAATTATTGTAATCAAGTGAACAAGTTTATTTTTCTGACTTTTTTTTCGAATTAAAAAACTGCGTATTTTCATACTTTAAAGATTGTTTGGTTTTGCTTCCTCATAGAGGAAGCTTTGTAATGGTAACATTTTCCAAAATTTTTAAATTAATTTAATTAAACCTTCCTCAATTTGAAATTGTCTAATACAATGTTCTAAGCAATTATCCGAATGTATGTGTGTTTGTGTGTGTACGTGTGTGCGAGAGTGTGTGTATGTGTGTGTGTGTGGATGTCAAACTTTTTTGTAAACACGATAACTTGAAAACGGTGCAGGTGAATCGATGACATTTGGAGGGCGTACTTTTATCACTAATGTCTTGAAACTGACTAAAGGAATTCTAAAAATATTCATTGAATTTTTTTTAGCACTCAATAATGTTTTAAAAATCGGTTTTTACAGTAAAACTTTTTTCATTAACATAATTCAAATTTGATGCAGGAATATAAAAGATTCCTTGGTTCAAGAAGAATCGATTGGCTAACAATATTAATACATTTTATTAAAGAGTAGGGAAGTTATGGTATTTTACATATCCTTAAAATCGATTTTTATGGTAAAAATTTCCTTATTCTCATAATTTGAAGTTAATGCGAGATTAGAAAAGTTGTGTTGATTGAAGACGAATGGATTGACCTATAACATTGAAACATTTTATTGAAGAGTAAGGAAGCTATGGTAATGCATAATATTAGAAAATACGGTTTTCTATGACAAACCTTTTTTACTAACAGAAAAACTTTTTTCATCTACGTAATTTAAAGTTGACACATGAATAGAAAAGACTTTTTGATCAGAAATTTTCTAACAGAATAATTCTGACAATTCTTGTGAAGAAATCAAAATTAATGCTGGGAAAGGGATAAGGTGCGACAGAACTTTCCCTTTTCTAGCTCGAAAAATGAGCATTTCGAATACAAAGTTTGAATTTTCTGATTTGTCTTTGTATTCAGAACATTTTTTTATATTATTTTGTATTTTTGTACATTTCTGTTTTCAAATTGATTAAAATGAAGACTTTGGTTTGCCTATTATTTAAAAAATAACTAATGCTGGAAGCAAAGGTCTGGTGAATAATTTAGCACCATATAATTATAAATACAAACAAAGTGGAAACACTCGAGATCTTATTCTCAGCTAGTTTAACCAAACATTTAAGTTTTCCGCCAAATGCTCGAATTTCTAAACAGAGGAGATTAACCTTCAACCAGAAACGGGTACATTTTCAACAAAGTTAATAGATTTTCTATAAAAAAATAATAATTCACAACGGAAAATATAATAGTTGATATTGAAACTAAGAAATATTTATATTTTTAATGAAAAACAGTCAAATTCAACCGAAAAAATTAGTTCTGAACGAGAAATGTAATAGTTGATATGTCAAACAAGAAGTATTTCAATTTTGAATCAGGACCATTTGAACTTAAGCAAAAAAGAAGAAAATTCACCCGTCGTCTATAATCTTAGGAAATTTCCATCTGAGAACGACATTTCTTCTTTCCCTTTTGCCTCATTTGTTGAAAGTGATAAAAAAAATCAAATAATAATTCGCCTCTAAGTCTAGCTCTATAATACCGACGACCTTCACTTTCAATAAATGAGGGTGTCACCTGCCGGTTCACTCCTGACTACTGGGCCAGTCATGCAACGTCTGACCATAGCTTGTTGTACCACTGACTGCTCGTGGCACCACACTTGCTACGCAGTGGTTTACGCCGTTATGGTCAGGCACCGGTCTATCTCCAGCGTCCGCGTGCAGAATACTTCAGTGAACGTGCGACGCTCAATGAGAATTTCAACTACCATGCATTTCAGAGTATATCAAAGGAACCGCCACTAAATTCTACGAATCCGCTACATTATCACCTTTTGAACATATTTCCTCTCTTGGGAAATACGATTTCGATCCGCTTCCCAAACACGCAATGCCAAAAGACTTCCTCACGAAATAAGTCACCCAGGTCGAGGTGGCCTTGCCACCCCTGACCTACTATCTACTTTACTCTTTTTCGACCCCTCTAAACCCTTCCCTCTCTTCTTCTTTTCTGACCTCTTCTTTCATAAAATAAATTAACAGATTTTGTGGTTTTTTCCCGCTTGCAGGCTTTTTTCCCACACATAATAAATGTCAATTTAAATTCGAGTCATGTCAAACTTCGCCGCACCACTCGCCCATTCCCGTGCATTGGATCTCACAAGAGGGGGCGATGGTTGGGGCCCCCTCATCCCCTCCCCACCCCTTTTGGTAAAAATATTAATTTGCTACTCGGATAAGTCGAGTCCAAACCAGGACCGCTAGCATCCTACGAGTCCAATCCAGAACCGGGAATCAGTTCACCTACGACCCGTGGTATCGAGTCCCTTTGGACCGGCCACAGAAATCGAGAGGCAGACCCGAAGGTGCTTCCCAATCGTAAGGGCAGAGGAGGTTTTTTTTTACATAATATTTTTCAACACCCCGAATTAACAAATAAGATGGTTTACTAGTTAATATTCTCTCACTGTATCTGACCGATTCTAATCTCATCCAACACAGAGGGATCTACAAAGGGTCAAGGTAAGCTAAAGAGTCCCTGCAACGTCCCACACCCCTCTCGCACATGTACGGACGGTGGCAAACAGGGAGAACCGTGCCACTGGGGAGGTAGTCACGGTTCTTTAGGGACCGACTTCCCCTTAGGACGACACGACTTCCCCCCTCTTGCTCCCCCCTTCTAACCTTGGCAGGTGGATGGGGTGAGCTGGCACCTTCGCCTTCAGGCGGACTCTTCAAATACCTCACACATATCTTCCTTAACCTGTACCTGCTGAAGCAGAAGCAGAAGCGATTAACCTCGAAAGAAGAGCCCGTCAGCAAGAGGTAATTGTGCAGGACTTGCGCATCCGGGGACTAAAGGAGGACGTTCGGTGAATCATCGACGAGGAGTTTGCGGTGGCCGAACAACAAGAGAATGGAATTCATAATTCCCCCCTCTCCCAGTAATACAAATCACAAAGGACGTATTGCGCGGTTCCTCCCTTCTTGTGGACCCACAACCTGGCTAAAATCCTTCAAATCATCGAGACCCTGCGGGATTGTCATTTATAAATACGTCTGGGAAGAGGGTCAGGTTCAACGTGGCAATCAAAATTGCAACACCACATCAAATTTTGAATATTTTATTTCATTATTTCACCACAATATTTAATATTAATTGATAAAATTATTTCATCGTTGACGAAGCTCATGAATATTCCCAGTTTTCAAGTCTCGCTTGTAGTTTCGCGGTTAAAACTTTTTATGAAAATGAATTGAATTTTCTATATGTAGAGATATAATTCAAATAATAACGGTGCATACAAATTTGTGTTTGTTTCTTTAGACATTAAGTAATACGACTGTACCGTATGTTGCGGATATTTGAAAAATTTTCGAAATCCTTTCAAACTTTTGAAATAAATTGAAAATGCGTTAGAATCATTTTAAACACCCTAAAATCTTTAAAATTCTTCCAGACTTTGAAAATACCTTCATACATTTGAAAATCTTTGAAACACTGTGAAATTCCAGAATTCTTGTGAACAAATTTCCTGATAAGCACTAAATATTATAAAATTCCGTGAGATTCTATGAAATCTGAAATTTTCTGAAATTGTGAAATCCTTGAAACTGAACGCAGAAGGAGACGAATGCATTGAGTAATAAGGTGTTTTACTTAATATCTCTTATTAATTTTTATCTCAGGAACTTTTTTTCTTTAAAGTAAATAAAAAAACACAAGCTTTTGACTAAATTTCAAATCAGATACAGATCGCACTTTGGCGTGGAACTAAACCTCAGAATAATCTTAAACGCAATTCAGGCATAGTAATTATTTACTATGAGGAACTTTTATCTTGAACATCAAATGAACGGATATAAGCTTTTGAATTATTTAAGAGTTCAGAAACAAATAACATAGCGGTGCATTGATGCTCGTTTAGGGAAATGGATCAATTAGAACTCGAGATATACTCAAAAGCGTCGGACAACGCTGAGAATTAAAATAAAAAACTTTGAACATTGATATCTCGAAACCACGTACATGAAAAAAATGTTGTCTGTGATTTTAGTGTTTTTTTGTGGATCAAAATATGATTCCAAGAATCGATTTCTTGAGTTTAATATTATTTTATATTCTAATTTAAAATTGCTTAAGGGCATGTGACACAGCCAAATACCTACATTACCGACCTCACTTTTTCAATTTTCCAAATTTTCATTTGCATCTAAGAACTTTTTTTGTGAATAAAATATCGGGCTGAAACTTTGGAAAATGTATGAGAAGACAATAAACTACGTTTATGTACTTTATTCGATGAGGAATTTCGCGAAAAATTATTATCGAAAAAATTAAAACTGGGTGCATTTTTTGAACCTAAGAACTTTTTTTATAAGTGAAATATCGGCTTCAAGCTTTGAGAAATGTAAGAGCCGACAGTGAAGTACGTTTATGTACATCATTTGAGTATAAAAGATGCAAAAAGAAAAATTCCAACTAAATGTCAACAACGCTTGCCAGTTCGGTCGGTATTCGCGATGAGCACGAAAATGCGAAGTCTGGCGGCCACTGAACGAGGCCAATAGCGATTTCAATACTTACATAATTCAACATTGAAACAACATATTTCACTCAACTTTTATGCTGGACACAACTTTCAAAAAATATTATTGTAAGAACACCGGATCATCAATCTTCGACAGCGTGGACCCCATATTTCAGATGTAGACGAGTCAGCTGATAGAGCCTCGATTAGTGGCCGCCAGACTTCGCATTGTCGTGCCCATCGCAAAAATACCGACCGAACTGGCAAGCGGAACCGGAGTTGACACTTAGTTGGAATTTTTCTTTTTGCATCTTTTATACTCAAATAATGTACATAAACGTACTTTACTGTCAGCTCTTGCATTTCTCAAAGTTTGAAGCCAATATTTTACTTATAAAAAAAGTTCTTAGGTTCAAAAAATGCACTCAGTTTTAATTTCTTCGAAAATAATTTTTTGCGAAGTTCTTCCTCGAATAAGGTACATAAACGTAGTTTATTGTCTTTTCATACATTTTCCAAAGTTTCAGCCCGAAATTTCATTTACAAAAAAAGTTCTTAGATTCAACAAAGAAATTCGGAAAATTGAAAAAGTGAGGTCGGCAATGTAGGTATTTGGCTGTGTCACATGCCCTTAAGACAAAAAATAATAATCACGCGCTGTCCGAAGCTAGGTGGTTCTACGGTGATTCCCACTTTGTTTTCGAATGATTCAATCCCAATATTATCCCCGGAAATAAATCCGATTACTAATCGATAATACTTATCAATTTAATTCGAGTTTTGAGCAGTAGTGAGCTAAAACTTCGATAATGGAAGCCGAAGGATTTAATGGACCACTAAAATAATTACAAACAGCGCGCAGGCCATTATTCGAGAAACCTCTATCATGTTTCAGGAAACAGATGCAATCTCTGATATCGCTCTAATTATGTTTATTTCAACTATTGCTGCAGTAAAATAACGCTTATTGTTTATTCGCTCTTGTTTGAATCGTTTCGATCCAACAAATGTTCACGGTGGAGCGTCATCGTTTTCGAAACAGTTGCATAGCTACTAATGCATAATATACGTGATTATCGTATCAGGTGGCTGCCTGAAATTCAGACAATGTTATCTGGATATGTATATAGGGTGGGTGGAAAATAGAGTATATCGCGAAACCACTCTAATTGCTTCCTCGTTTATTATTCCATTAAGTACTTTAGTCTCCACGTGGCAGTGTCAAGTTATGCGTTTCCTGCATAATTCAGAGGGCGAATGTAGCTTTAACGTTCAACCACCCAATCGACCCACCCATTTTGCCATGGAACACATATGGGTACATGGTGCTAAATGCATGGATGTATACATAGTAGCAACGTAGGATTCGCCCCCGTTACGTGTTACTTCGCCTCGTTATCGCGAGCAAAATGCGTCCTTACCCTCATTTCCTGAATAAGTGAAAGCTTCTAATATTCGCGCTTTGGTGAAATCAGCCCGCCCGAAACGACGATAGATTTTCTATGGAGAGGTGCTTTGTTGAAATAGTTTCTCTGCTTTGCAAGTCCTCTTGAAAATTGAAGTAATTCTCGGATTTATGTACATGTTCAAAGATTCAGCAAATGAGAATTGAGCTTGTATATACAGCCAGGCTTGAGATTGTGAAAAAATAAATAGGCGCTCAGAATAAGTAGGTTCCACACCCCCAGCGCACTGTTACTCCTCTAGTCCTTACCTCACTCGGGAAAACCTATATCTATGAAGTGATTTGTCGATGAATTAATAATAAGCATAATATGAAGAGATCACCTTATTTACGAACAGTCATTTGAAGCACTTGTCGCAGGCACAAAGAGAAAAATGGCTAGTTAGCCTGAACATCCAGAGTGTCAGACTGACTATATTTAAGCTTCAAATGGGACAGTCCCCTAGATGGTGTAGCATAACATCCGTGAAGTCTCACAATTTGATGGTTAGCTTCACTATCCCAGAGTAAGTTGATGATCCTGGAGTGTAAACCTCATTTATCTCAGAAGTTTTAGCTTGATTCTCTCGGAGTGTTAACTCAATCATACAAGAGGATCAACGTTATTGTCTGGTGATCTTCTCCTAGCTACATATATATTAATAAGAGTGAGAGAGACGAGGACACAAATTTAAATTATCAAATGAAACACAAAAAAATTAAAATTCATATAAGATCCATCATGTTTGAAAGCATCTTTATCATTTTTGAAGGGTAAGATGCCTGATCTATGATTGCATATCAGGGTGGGTCCAAAAATGTATTAAATTTTTATCCATATCGCCCGGAAATTTGTTCGAATCCACAAAGAATTAAATCCATTTTTTTGTTGTTGAAAAAAATGATATTTGGAGATGACGCAAGCCCCATACATTTTAACACGTATTTTCCATACGAAAAAAAACTCTATAAGTGAAAAAATGGGGTTTGCGAGCTTTTGACGCTAATTATGATTTTTTTGTGTTTTTTCAAATACAAATTGTTTCTTTACAACTTTGAACTGGTAATCAGATGTTGACATGAATTGTTTAAACAATTTGTTATTGTTTTTAGAAATTTTCTCTCTAAATAGACCTAGAAAGTCGCGGCTTTTTCAAAAATGTTCCACTTTTTGACCAGTTTTCAATTATAATTAGGTGAACGTTAATGGATGTTGATAAACATAATAGTTTGAACAAATTATTATAATATTCTTAATAATATTCTTATTGAATAATGCTAGAAAATGCGATTTTTTCTGAAATTTTCAACTTTTTTCCACTTTTCACTTGACGTGAGTTGATATTTTGCCTAACTAAGCAAAAATGATTATTCAAACCAATTATTATTGTCGATAGCTTTCTTCTACATTAATGATAGATAGTTGCAGTTTTTTCCTCAAATTTTTAGCTTTTTGTCTACTATTCATATAGAGTGTAGTAATAATTGATTAAAATTAACAAAAATCATTGTTTAAACAATTTATTATTATTGTTAATCATATTTTCTACACTTAATGGTAGAAAATTGCGATTTTTTTCTGAAATTTCTAACTATTTTCTATTTTTGACTTGAAGTGACTCAAAAATTAATTACATTTAGCAAAAATAATTGTTTAAAAAAATTATTATGGTTCCTAACTATCTTCATCTATATTATTGCCAGATAGTTGGGGTTTTTTTCTAAAATTTTCAACTTTTTGTTAACTTGTCACTTAGTGAGGTAGCAATTAATGAATGTCAACAAAAATAATTGGTTAAACAATTTATTGTTGTTTATAACTATCTTCTCTGAGATCAGTGCTATATATTTTTCTGAAATAAAACAGATATTTGTGATATTCTTCAAATTTTCTATGTGGATCATATTGAATGTAAATTTTCCTTGAAGTAGCTACTGAGAGCCTTTTTGTTTAACTTAATATGCATATTTATTATTGGTTCCTCACTTGCATTCATTATTAACTCACTAAGTGAAATGTTTACAAACAGTTGAAAAATTCAGAAAAAACGGCAGTTTTCTAGCAATCATTTAAGGAAAGATGATTATGAACAGTAATTAATTGTTTTAACAATCATTTTTGTCAACTTGCATTCATTATTATTTCACTACTTAAGTGAAAAGTTGTTAAAAAGTGCAAAATTTCAGAAACAACTGCAACTTCCTAACATTATTCAAAGATAAGATTATTGAAAATAATAATAAAGTTTCCAAACAATTAATTTTATTAACTTTAATTAATTCTTTACCTCACTCTGATTAAAAATTGAACAAAAAGTGGAAGATTTGGGTGAAAACTGCAGTTTTGTAGCATTCTTCTGTAAGAATATTATTACCCATATTAATAAATTATTTAAACAATTATATTTGTTGACAATAATCAAGTTTTATCTCATTCTTCTTGAAAATTGGACGAAAATTGTAAAATTGTTGAAAAAACCCCAACTTTCACACTCTATTCAAAGATAAAATTTATACAAATTTTTGATAGTTTCGGTTTAATTTCAAAAGAATAATTTTATGTTTTGAAGATTTCAAAATGTGTAGAGGAAAATATGGAAGACTCTAAGGTAACTTTTTTAATTTTTCATAATTTAACAATTTTGTAGGTAAACTCAATTTTGCAGGGTGTCAAGAGAACGAAAAAAAGTTCTTAATATTCATGAGAAATTTGAAATGATTTTTTTCTTAATGAATTCTGAGAGCAAATTGAAAAAGATATCAAAGGATTTTAAATTATTTCCTGAAATTTAAAAAAAAATGTGAAAGATTTTCAAACAAAATTTAGCCATAATATATAATTTTAGAACAAAAGTGAGTAAGTTCAAGAGATACTTAGAAGTTTTGAAAAACTATTCAAAAATAATAAAAACTTATAAGATATTTTACGAATTTTGTAAGATTTCAAGAAAATGCAAAAAAATTTTTAGATTCCTAGGAAAAATTAAAATCATTTTTTATTTTTAAAAATTAATTTCAAGAGAATATTTAAGAATATTTTAAAAACATTTCAAAAGATTTCTCAAATTGTGGAACAAGAATCTGAGAAATTTTAAGACAATTTTTTTTAATTTTGCAGAATATGAGAAAAATCACGGAAAATTTGGATATAAAAAAATTATTAGAAGTTTAACAATTTTGGAATGACTGAAAGAAGAATGCAATTTCGAAAGAGAGTAGAAGATTTTAGAGCAAAATGTTTCAATTTGGTAAGATTAGAAAACAAAGAAAAAATCGAAGAAATTCAAGAAATATTTAGAAGATTTAAAGATATTGAAAATAAATTTTAAACTTTGAAAGATTTTTCAAAAATGCAGATTTTTTTAAGATTTCAAACTCAAGCTTTAGGAGCTTTGAAATTTCTAAAATTCCTAAATATCTTTTCAAAAGGCTCAAATTTTTCCTAATATTTTGTACAATCCTGTAAAATAATTTTTTTTTCTCAATCTTTTAGATTCTTTTTTGCCAGATCTGAAATATTCAAGAATCTTTTCTAATTTTCTCAAGAATATTATAAAATGTATATTTATATAAGCTCAAAGACAAACTGATAACAACTACGTGGGAATAATTTCCAGTTGATTAGAATAATTTAAAAAAATTGTTATTGTGTTATAAACAAATTAATGATGGAGAGTCATTTTTTGGGATTGGCAATGTTTAGCTTATTGAAATTAATAGATTTTGTATAAAATGTGATTGAAATATATGTTGTATTACCATGAATAATGAATGAATGCTTTTTGAAAATTGTTTAAATGATTTTTTTAAACAAATTCACAGTTTTGGGGATTTTTCAATGGATAAGCTCGATTTTTGTTTACGGAATCAACTTTTTCTTGAAAAATTGTTTCATTTTGTTCATGTTTCCAATTAAATTTTACTATTCCATTTTTGGTTGAAATTGTATCCTTTTTAGTTAAAAATTTAAATTTTTGGTTACAAATTCACGTATTTTGTTGTTAATTCGGCTTTTTAAATAAAAATTCACTTTTTGGTTTGGAATGCAATTGTTTGGTTGAATTATGAATTCGTTTATTAAAAATTGTTTGTTTTTTTAAGACTTCATTCCAGATGAAAATTCATCTCTTTGTTTGAAAAATGTAACAATTTTGCTCAAAATTATTTTTTTGGTTCAAAATGCAACTATTTGGGTAGAAAAGTAAACTATTTATTTGAAAATTTGACTAGTTTGTTAAAAATTCTGTTTTGTTCGTTTGCTAAAAATCACTTTTTTTATCTGAAAATGTAATTATTTGAATTTTGGATTAAAATTTATCCTTTCGAAGTTGAAAAATAAAATATATTTCATAGAAAAACTATGTATTTTGTTGAAAGTTCATCTATTTAGGTAGAACATTAATCTTGTTTGTTGAA
>CAKNXH010042450.1:0-11989 GCA_932178445.1 Andricus quercusramuli
GTTAAAAATTTAAGTAGTTTGCTGAAAAATCCGTTTTTCGATTGATATTACACATTATTTGTTCCGTCTAAGACGATATCAAACATACGAAGAATAAGGTTTATACAACGTTTATTGTGAAAAAAGGAAAAAAAAAATTAGAATGTCAATATGATGATGTGGTTTAACTGTCTTATTTATAAGTCATTTTCTGGGTACTGAATTGTAAAATAACTGTTTTTTCGGATTTTTACGCAAAATTAATTATCAATAAATCACACAGATAATTTCGTAAATAGGACAATTTCAGAAAAATCAAGAATAAACAATGTTAGATTGGTATTCCGAAATTCAGATTTTGTGAAATTGAATAGAATGTAAATTGTATTCTTTCTCATTAAAAGAGTTCAAAATGAAATATTATATTTAAATAATGCTAGAAAGATGCGGTTTTTTTTTTTTAATTTCTGGCTTTTTGTCCAATTTTCATTTGGAGTGAAGTGATAATGAATTCAAGTTAACAAAATAATTGTTTAAACTAATTATTATTGTTTATGACTATATATAGAATTCCTGAAAATAAAACAAGAATTCAACGATAAAATTTGGACAACCACCACAAAATGCTCCTATTGCAATTCCTAAAAAACAAAATAAAAAAAATCTCTTTTTTAGCCAAAAATAAAAAAGAGGAAAGAAAAATGAGAAAGCAACCAATCAAATCCCCTTCCTTCTCTGTTTTACTTTTTTCTCTCTCTTTCTCATGCTGACAAACTCTGTACTTTTACTTTCCTTCAACTGTTTATATAATAGTTTCATAATTCCTTCAAAGCAGTTTTGTATTTTGATCTCTTCCTCTGTTCTGGGTTTCTCCTTGCTCTCTTTGAATAGTCGTTTAATTTTCCCCTTTTTGTGTCTGTAATCATTTTTGAGTCTATTTCTCTCCTCCTCGCTAAGACCTGTCATGTTCAGCGTTTTCTTGTGCGCTTCTTTCTTTTCTTTTTGGGCTGCTTTAATCTCATCGTTCCACCATGCATCGACAGACTTTCTTCCTACCCTCGCCGTACCACACACTTCAATCGCAGTTTTAACAATGGTATCCCGCAATAAAGCCCACGCGCCTTCTATATCTTTATTCCTTTCAAGCGGCTCCCAAATTGCCTTATCTATGCGTTTGTTTATCTCATTCTGAAAATCTATTTGTACTTCCGGTTTCTGTAAATTTTCGACCTTGATTCGCGTTTGTTTCGTTTCTTTGGTTCTCTTTCTTCTCCATCCCCGCCCTAAGTTCATCTTGGAGACTAAAAGGTAATGATCAGTATTGCATTCGGCCCCCCTCATGACTCTTGTATCTGTAACTAGTTCTCTTACTCTTTCATCTGCAATAACGAAGTCAATTATACTGCGGTTATTTCCTTTACACCAGGTGTACAGTTTTATGTCGAACCCGGCATTTGTAATAAATAGGCCCTTCTCTAAGCATAAACTCACTAATTTTTCCCCGTTATAATTTTTTCTTGTTGGATCCCCAAAATTACCTAGCACCCCTCCTGTATCTGTATCCTGACGTTGGACGCCGACCCATCCGTTCATATCTCCTAACAAAATTATTCTTTCACCTTGGTCGCAAGTTACTGGGGAGGGGAGGAGGGGGGGGGGGGTGTAAGGACATGAGAAAGGAAACCGAGAGTCTCAATAGGTTGGTGATTTTTGCTGAGAAGGTCACCAGCCTTCAGCAGCGTTGTATTAGATAGGAGTTCATATGTTCCCATTCGCCGCTTGCCGGCCTACCTCTAAAACAAGAGCCAATAAGACTTTTTTTTTTTTTTTTTTTTTTTTAAACTAAACGCGGTTAAAAATGTTGTATGAAATCGTTAGCATATAGAGACATAGTATAAGGGAAAGAGGCCTGATAATCGAAATTTTTATCTCTGAAAATTTTCGAAGAAGTTTTGCTTTAGCCTTAACTTAGCTTTTGCGATTTGACTGTGATTCCGCCTTTTCTTCTCGAAGCTTCTTCTTAATTTTGGAGTCAAAATTTCGAAATGGCACTAAGTAGCACGCTTACGGAAAATTTTATGTTATTATTATTAGAGAAGTTGTAGGCTCCGGAAGCTTCGATCATGATTCCTTAAAGAAACCAATCCCAAAGCTACTGGAACGTGTACATCATCCGCTTCTGCTCCTTCTGTCCTAGAAGGTAAGCAAGAGCGGGAAATTTACGCGTGATAACATCGGGCAACACTGTTCCCTGGAGTCAGGTCTCTAGCCGCGGATGACCTTACGCGGCAGACAAGACAGTTGGAGATGAAGGTTTCACCTCTGGATACTTTTTAGAGCTACCAATCTTTGTAGAATTTAAGAGGAACAGTGTTGACGGACCAGATGGAGTGATCCCAGGAGAACAGCCTTTTGCATCCGGTTCGCGATGAAATGAGCCTGACGCTGGCAAGCAGGAATCTTGTTGAGTTGGCTAATAAATGAAGCTTTCATACCTCCAAGGCAGCCGATTATGAGAATTATAAGATGGACTTTGTAGCCTTGGTACAGCTTACTCAGCTCGAAAAGAAGTGCTTGATATTTCGCCTGTTTTTCTCCCTCCTTTGCCGTGATATTACCATCGGCTGGTGCCGAGAATTCAATCACGTAAATGATCTTGTTCTTCAGATCTTGGAGGACAATGTCAGGCTTCGTAGCACTGATACGTTGAGTGGTGGAGAATGAGAAATTCCAGTAGACCTTACACTGATCATTCTCCACGACTGACTCGAGTTCCCCCTGGGCGTATGGCAAGACGGGCAATAGATCAACACCATAGAAATGCCTAAGATGGTAATATATCACTTTTAGAGCTGCATTGTGTCTCTCTATGTACGCGCAGCGTGCATATTTAGAGCATCCACTGAGAACATGTCCAAGTGTTTCGGGCTCTAGCTTGCACGCTCGGCAGTTGGTATCGCGTACAGGTATATTCATTATGCGCTCGCGGTAAACTAAGGTGTCTATGACGCCGTCTTGACAGGCAAGAAGAAATCCCTCGGTCTCCGATCTCAATCCAGCAGACTTGAGAAACATGTTGGTCAGACCCATCGAGAGCTCTTCTCTACGTAGGATGCCGTAGAACTTACCATGGAGGGGTTTCTCAGCATGTTCTCTTAGTAGAAGCGTATGTTCTGCTTCCTGTATACGACTTTTGAGCACCAGAGGTGTTAGTGATGCTAGGCCATGTGTAATGTCGCTGGAATCAAATGGGAGGTCAAGCTCCTCTGCGGCCCTATCTGCTGCATGGTATAGAAACACCGCAGCATTGGCGACTTCATGTTGATGTACGAGTCGCATAAGGGAATCCGTGCTTTTTAGAACTGAACAGGCTGTAACCAGAACCGTTCTTCGATGAAGACACTCTAAGCTTAGCAATCCTCTACCTCCTTTATCGCGAGGGAGATATATTCGAGGTACGGAAGATCTAGGATGAAGACTTCGTTGAATTGTCATCATATTGCGTGTGCTTCGATCAAGTTGTTTTAACTCATCGACGTTCCATTTTACTGCACCAAACGTGTAGAGCAGTATAGGAATGGCCAGCATATTGGTCGCCTGGATCTTATTCTTTCCAGATAATTCGGAAGCCCAAATTTTTCTGAGAATTTGGCGATACCTTTTTCCAAGGGCCGTTTTCAAGTTATGCACATTTGTCACTTGTCTTTTGTCAGATGTTATGACAAATCTTGTCCGCCACAAGAGCATAAGCTCTTCTATGCATCTCACTATTTTTGGATGCACCTCCATGCACTCAAGGAGCTTGATAAGAAGCTCATGGTTCGTGTTATCGAATGCCTTACGGTAATCAATCCAAGCCATGGACAGATTGCGTCGATACCTGATCGAGTCCTGGGTAATACACCTGTCTATTAACAGGTTCTCCCTGCAACCTGCCAGCCCTCTCTTGCATTCACGTTGTTCGACTATTGCACTCCATACCGGCTCGATAGATGTCAATATCCTCTCTTTGAGGATGCCAGTGAATAGCTTGTAGCTGGTGTTTAAACAAGCTATGGGCCTGTAGTTCTTTGGACATGACAAATCTCCGGCCTTAGGGATCAATACCGTGCGTCCTTCCACTAGCCACTGCGGGACGGGTTGTTCTCCGTTTAAGAAAGTAGTAAATATACGAGCTAGATGTTGGTGCGTAGAAGTAAACTTCTTCCACCAAAAGTTGTTGATTTTATCTGGCCCTGGCGCCGAAAAGTTCTTAGTTCTAGCGATAACTTTCTTCACTTCTTCAGCAGTAATTAGTGGACACTCTTCCTCTGGATCTTGTAACCTTTGCCTTTGGCAAAAGTTACGAAAGAGTGATATATCGGAAGCGTCTTCATTTAGCTGATAAGTATCTCCATATACTTGCTCCCAGAAGATTTGAATCTCTTCTCGACTAGGCGGATTTTTAACTACACATGACGCTTTATTGAACAGACGGGAGGGATTAGTAGAAAAGGTGGAATTTTCCTGAATCCACTTAACTCGCCGTTCAAGGCGCTGTTTCGCTGTTGAAAGAGATTTTACTTTTTGCGTCCAGTGCTGCTTGATGGTCGACAGTTTACACTTGTTCAGCGTGTGATTTGCTTTCCTCAAGTTTCGAGCAAGTGCCCTAACTTTTGGAGTAAACTTTTTATTTGCTGTTATGTAGCTAATCACGCACTGAACATTTGATGCATGCCGTCTCGCCGTTTCAATTTTGAACTGAAGCTGTGCAATACGCTCGCGTGTCTTACTCAGACGTACCGAAGTATCGTTACTTCTATCGTCGCTAAGCAGGGAGACCGCCTTCTCGTAAACTACACAGTTCAGATTCCAGAGATTAACATCTTCGGGGAGCAAATCGCGGAGAGCAGAATTAGCTTCAGCTAATTTGTCCATCCTGAGGAAGACTTTTTGGTGGATAGATCTCCTACTTCTCATGTTGACATTATCGGCTATCTGCAAAGGTGGTCTTGCTGGAACGGGTGGAATGTTCGCTGGAGGATGTTGCTCCTCTTCCTGTTGATAAACAGCTTCATATCCGTTTTTTCGCAAGAAGGATACCTGATCTCTCAAATACTGAGGCGTTTTATGAGCATATTCCGGGTGCATATTGCCCCAACGGTCATGCAACCTCTTCATGAATCCTCTCCGCGCCGGTGAGCTTCTTTCCCAACAGGTAAGAAGGTCCCTCCTGAGTTGGTCCGACCATTTAAATCGATGTTCTCGCGTTTGTCCGGGGTCATTGCCTGGTCGTCGCCTCGGTTCGTTCCTATTGCCACTCCCAACTGAACCATGGCCTCCATCCGAGAGAGGCCTATTGTGGGTGGCACTGCGCGATACTTGTGTCGTAACTGCATAATTCGTTGCATTGGGGAGTTAGCCCAAAGCAACGCGGCTGACTGCAAGAGCAGGAGCTCTCTCGGGCGATGGGGTCGCCACATCCCTACGCATCATACATCCCCTCTTATATGTGACAAAGCTTGTAGTCACTTGTCTTTTGTTATTTCTTTCTTTTATTATCTTTTATTATTATTATTATTATTATTATTATTATTTTAAAGTCATCGCGCAAATATATTATTTGAACCTTTTCCTGTGACGTAACAGTTTAGACTGATTGCTGTGGAGACAACATGTGCTTTCCTTTTTTTTGTACAAAATACAAAGGGGCGGAAATTGAGACTCTTTAAAATTCTTCGAAACCCCTTTAAGAAGCACAACAATCTAAAAACTCGTTAAAATCACTCCAAATACCCCAAAGACTTGAAAATTCTATCAAATTAGAAAATATCCTAATATATTTTTAAAGTTTGTGAAATGCCGTGAAATTTGAAAATGTCCGAATTATTGAGAAGTCGTCCCCTTTTGGTCGAAAATTCAACAGTTTTGTTGAAAAATCACCTGAAATCTTTTTTGGATAAAAATTCGACGATTTTTTTGAAAATTTATGTTTTTTTTTTTGAAAATTCATCAGTCTGTGTAGAAAATTTAACCTTCTTGGATAACAATGCAACTGTTTGTTTAAAAATGCAATGAATTTGTAAAAAAGTCATCCATTTTTGTCCGAATAATCTACTGTTTTTTGGAACATTCAACTATTTCGTAGAAAATTCATCTTTTAAAAAAATTCACATTTTGTGTTGAAAAATCAATTTAAATATTTTTTGGATAAAAGTTCTAATATATTTTTTAATATTTGTCTTTCTGATTTGAAAAATCATCTGTTTTAGTAGAGAATTAATCTTTCTTTGATGTAAATGCAACTGTTTGATTGAAAATTTAATAATTTTTTCAGAAAGTCGCTCCCTTTTGTATAAAAATTTAACTGTTATTATTGAAAATTCGTCTTTTTGGGTTAAAAATTCAAGCATCTTCGGAAAATCTACTTCTTACTTAAACTATTTTGTTTGAAAATTTTGCTTGAACCACATTGTTAAGAAATCAATTTTTTGTTGAAGACTCATATTTTCAGTTGAAAACTGTTATTTTTTAATTAAAAATTTAACTGCGTGAGTAAAAGTTGAACTATTCTGTTGAAATTTTGTTTAATGAAGCTTCATCTCTTTGGCTGAAAATTTAACTATTTTGTTGAAAATTGATTCTTTTTTCTGAAAATTCCTATTACTTCAGTTGAAAACTCAATTCTTGTAGAGAAAATTCGTCTTTTCGCTTTAAGGTTCAAAAATTTAGGTGAGCTTCTTTTTCTTTCATTACTGAAAAATCTTTATTTGCTGAAAGGTCGTCTTTTATTTTAAAATTACTTTTTTAGAATGAAAATTCATCCTTCATGGTTGAAATATCAACTATTACACTTTTTCGTTTCGAATTTATTGTTCAAGGTTGAACATTTAAATACTTTGTTGAAAGTTGAATTGTTTTTTAATTTTTTTTTTCTTTAATTTCCTCGAAAATTCAACAGTTTGTTTTAAATTTATTTTCTCTGTTGACTGAAAAGTATTTTTAAATTGAAAACTCAACTTTTCTTGAACATTGGTCTTTTTTGGTTGAAATTTCAATTATATTACATTGTTCGTTGAGGATTGAAATTTTTAGTTGAAAATTTAACTCCTTTGTTAAAAGTGTAACTCTTTTGATGAGGAGTAATTCTTTTCTTTGAAGATTCATCATTTTATTTGAAAATTCTTCTTTAATTGGAAATTCAACGACCTAGTTGAGAATCGATTTTTTTACCTGAAAATTCAACTTTTCCAGGTGAAAATATAACTATTTTGTCAATAATTCGTTTTTGTTTGTTTGTTGGAAATTAGTTTTTTCAAACAGAAAATTTAATTATTCTATTTTTGGCTAAATAAAACTTTCAATAAAACATTTTTAACGAAAAGAAAACGGATTTTCAATCAAACAGTTCAATTTTCGACAAATGTGATGAATTTTCGACTGAAATTATGAATCTTCAACTGGAATAATTGAATTTTATACCAAAAAGGTACAAGAAATTTTCACAAAATATTTTAATTGAGAAAAAGATCAATTATATCAATCAAACATTTAAGCTGTCGTCTAAAAAAGATACATTTTTGATCAAAAATAGAATAATTAAATTTTCTTTTTAAAAAAACTAATTTCTAACAAAAAAAGCGAACTTCCAACAAAATAGTTACATTTTCAGCTGGAATAGATAAATTTTCAGTTGGAAAAATTGATTTTCAACAAGGTCGTTAAATTTTCAATCAGAAATGAATTTTCAATTAGAATGATGAATCTTCAACTGGGATAATTGGATTTTATACCAAAAAGGTACACAAAATTTTTGCACCAAATATTCCCATTTTCAAATAAAAGAGATCAATTATCAACTGAACAGTTAAATTTTCGTCCAAGAAAAATAAAATTTTAACCAAAGATGAAATAGTTAAATTTTCTGTTAAAAAAAAACAACTAATTTCTAGCAAAAAAAACGAATTTTCAACAATATAGTTATAATTTTCGACTGGAATAATTAAAATTTCAGTAAAAAAAAAATGATTTTCAACATGGTCGTTAAATTTGCAATCAGGGATGAATTCTCAATTAAAATGATGAATCTTCAACGAAAAGAAATAATTTTTCAAAAAGAGTTACACTTTTAACGAAGGAGTTAAATTTTTAACTAAAAAAGATGAATTCTCAACAAACAATGTAATGTAATTTAAATTTCAACCAAAAAGGATTTCAATTTTGAATAAAAAACAGTCAGGTTCAACCAAACAAGACAAATTTTCAAGAAAAGTTGTGTTTTGAATTAAAAAATACTTTTCGGTCAACAGAGAAAACAAATTTAAAAAGAACTGTTGAATATTCAAGGAGAAATATGAATTTTCAACGAAATAGAATAATTTTTTACGAAAAAGGACGAATAATCAATCAAACACAGGAAGTTATTATAGAGTACAATAAAAGAAAGAAAACGAAAAAGGTTATACTTAGCCTAATATTTGACTTACACTTTACTTTGACCAAGTTTCTTAAGTTTTGACTTCATCCTACATGGTTGTTTCTTCTTTTTCATTCACCTAAATAAAAACTCATTACCTATAACAAACATTTTTCTGAAAAAATAAAATATAATTCACTTCGTTCACGAAAACTAACCTTTGTAGGTTAGGTTTCTCAATTTTAATGAAAACTTGTATCTAATTTATTTATCTCTATGAAAGATTAAAATAAAAGTTCATTGTACCATTTAGTTCGTTTTGATATAGAAAATAATATAAAATGAACCATATTGATAAAAAAAACACACATTTGTTTGCTGTTCCATAATAGGGTCACCCATTATGGAACACCGGTACAAGAGTCCAAAAGTTGTTTCATAATAGGTACATAAAGCTCGTTCCATATTTTCAGAAATTTAATAACTTTGCCTAAACTCAATTAAACTTTTAATAGGTGTTTCGCATACAGAAAAGATCAGCGCATTCATTGATATAAACATTTTGTAAATATATTCTACTATCGTTCAAAAATTAACAAAAATCTCAAAACCTCCTCAAGATTTGTCTCGTGATAGGTCCCTTTACCTTAGTTGATACTTCAACTTAAAAGGATTTCAATTTTTAATCGAAAGTTGACTCCAACCAAAAAAGATGAATTTTCAATAAAATAGTTGAATCCTTACCTGTATTATTGAAAATTCGTACTTTTCAATGAAAATTGAACTATTCCATTTACAATTGAAAATGTATCTTCTTAGTTGATAATTTAAACACTTCATTGAAAGTTAAGGCAGTGTTTAGAAATGCAGTTTTCTGATTGAAGATTCTTTATTTTAGTTGAAAAATTAACTATTCCTTTGACAATTCGTTTTTTTGGTTAAAAATTAATTTTTGAACTGAAAATGTAACCAGTTCTTTTATTGTTTTCTTTTTATTTTCCTTAGCAGAAAATTCCAGTATTTTGTTGGAAGTTTATTTTTTTAGAAAATTAAGATTCTTGCATGAAAATTTATCTTTTTGGTTCAAAACTAAACTAGTTTTTATTTTTTAACCGAAAAAACTTTCCAACTTGAAAAAAAGAAAAAACGTCATTCGAAATGTTGAATCTTCAAGTGAAAAAGAGATTTTCACAAAACAGTTAAATATTCAAGCGAATAATTAAATTTTCAATAAAAAGGATGAATGTTCAACTAAGAAAAATTGTCTAATAAAAAATACCACTTTTAAGCAAAATACAATAATTTTTAACCAAATTTTTTAATTTTCAACCAAAAAGATTGATTTTCTACCAAGAAGAAAGAAACGAATTTTTAACTTACGTAGATTTTCAACCGAATAGTCGAATTTTCAAACTAAAAAAGGTCAATTTTGAACCAAAATGGAGTAATTCAATTTTCATGAAAAAATTAATTTTTAATAAAACGAATTTTCTACCAAATAATTGAGTTTTTCACCAAATAGTTCATTTTTATAATTAGAAAAATGTTTGACCGAAATAAATTCATACATTGATATATTGTAATTTACTGATTCTAAAAAATTCTCTTTTTCTTTGAATTTGTTTAAACAATCAGAAGGCAATCTTTTGAAAATAGATGCAGACTAGGTCACGTTCACAATTTGTCAACATGGCCTTGTTATTGTTTTAATAGAGTTAAAAATGTAACATCATCGCTGCTTCATCAAATTTTTCTACTTTTCACGTTTTTCATTTCAGCAAAACTTTTGTTAAATATTATGTTTACACTTATTCAAGAGAAAGAATTTCTTAGAATTTTGCCTAACAATTGTAATTTCATATGAAGAAAAAGGAAAATATACAACCGAAAATATTTTTCAAATCAGAAATTTGTTGCAAATTAGCGGAATGATATTCTTAGTTAATTCTGTGATAAAATGTAGCCTATTTGTTAAAACATAGCCAAATTCTAAATTTTTTAATGAAAATGGTACAAATAATTATTAATTCTTACAAATTTACAAAGCAGCATAGAAAAGAGTAATCATTCATTTCGCAAAAAAATTGAGTCTATTCGTTGAAAAATAGCTAAAATCCTAATTTGTTTATGAACATTGTTCGAATAATTAACGAATATTGGAAATTTGCAAAGCATCATAGAAAAAAGTCATCGCAAATATATTTTTAGATAATTATGTAAAAAAATTAGGCATATTTGTTGAAAAATAGCCAAACTCTGTATTTTTTTATGAAAATTGTTAATAATTAACGATTCTTGTACATTTGCAAAGTACCATATCAAACTGTCACCGGAAAAGCATTCTTAGTTTATTTTTTATAAATTGATCCTATTCGTTGAAAAATAGACGAACTCGGAATTTCTTTATGAAAATTGTTTAAATAATTAAAAATGCTTCCAAATTTGCTAAGTATCATATCAAACAGTCACTGTGAAAGCGTTATTTGTCGAAAATACTGATTACACGGAAACTATAATCTAACCGCCCTTGACATACCAAAATGGTCGATACGGTCCTGACTGTTTACTAACGGAAGGCCTTGATTTACCGTCAAAGCCAAGTAGCCCGAGTAGTGAGTAGGCCACGCCCGAAACCAGCCGTACATCAAGGTTCCAGTGTATATTGTGAATCAGCACTATTGCTTGCTTTCAAAGAGGAAAAAACAGACTGATGAAATACAAATGACCCAGAAAAATAAGATTCTTGCCTCCGAAACATCTTACGAATCAAATCAAATATCTGATAAAAAATGCATTAGTTACACTACGGTCACGAGTTTCTGAGTAGTAGTTAGAAAAATGAAAAAAATAGGTTCCTGGGTACTCTTGTCTTCGCTTCAATTTTATGGAAAAATATATAATACAGCTTAAACTCCGAGCATTGCCGTTTTCGGGGCTGTAGGGAAGTATAATTCCATATAGCCATAAACCCCCACTCTAAGCGCGTTCACGATCGAATACGTCATGGAGAACAGACATGAGGAGACCAAAGTAGTGTAACCGAAAATGAGCAAATTTTTGTTGTATGATAATGTTTACAATACTTCCCGTTCCCGTGCCAGGCGCTAGTGTCGCACGCGTATTGAGCGGCGGCTGTTTTTGATTTGTTGACATTGACAGATTCTGAATTATTCACGATTGTAATATGTGATTTACAGAGGTAAATTGCAATTGACATAAAACAAGAGTTGAATAATTTAAATAATTTTATCCACCGCGAAACATCTTTTTTTGAAGTGTGTGTGTAACTGTAGAGATCCTGCAATGGACGAGATAGGTGCTTTTGAATTATTGCGCTAACGAATTAATATAACCTTTGCGTTATAAACATTTGAATAGAGAATAATTGAGATTTTGATTTCAACGTGAAAGTCAGGATTATTGTATTTGATAAATATTGAATTTTTCATTAGTTTAAAATGCACCAAAGGTTTCCTTTTGAATACATGACTCAACAAATTGTTTAAATGATTTAGGAATGTTGTATTTATGCTTGAGTCTTGAGGTTATATTTACACGGACCATGACGGCGGCCATCTTTACGCGTACCACACTAGCGCCGCGCTCGAGAAGATC
>CAKNXH010042457.1:0-16993 GCA_932178445.1 Andricus quercusramuli
AAGAATATAGAGTTTTTAAAGGGATTTAAAAATATTTTACGAAATATTGAAGGATTTTTCAAGAATTTTGAAAAATTCCAAAGTATGTACACGAATTGTAGAGAATTTTGTATGATTTCATAAAATTTAAGGAAGTTTTAGAAGATTTCCATATATTATGAAGGATTTCAAGAAATTCCAAGGATATCAACCATTTTTTAGAAATTTTAAGAGATTTTCAAGGATTTTAAACTATGATAAGGGATTTTGAAGTTTTGAATCGTTTTCAAGGACTTCCACACTTTTTAAAGATATTTCAAGAGATTTCAGAATATTTTATGGGATTTTAAATTATTTTCAAGGATTTTAAAAGATTTCGAAGTATATCCACGGATTCTAGAAGAATTCTTAAGAGAGTTCAAAAAATTTCAAATGTCTCACGGGATTTTAAAGGCTTTCAGAAGAATGCAAAGTATATCCACGGATTTTAGACGATTTAGTAATAGTTGATAAGATTTAACGGGATTTTCGAGGATTTCCGAATATTCTGAGGAATTTTAGGGATTTTCAAGGACTTCACCCGATTTTTAGAAATTTTGAGGAACTTCCACAGAAGTTCTTTGGACTTACCACTCTAAAAAAAGTTAATGAATAAACGCTTACGTAATTAATGGATGCTTCCTATTATTTACTTTAAAATTTACTTTTCCCTTTGCCAATTTGGTCCTAGATTTTTTTCACGGGTGTGGTTTTTTATCCGCGATATACATATTTCCACAATAAAAATGCTGATTTGAATTGACAGATTCGAGTCGATATCAGTCATAAGTATTTTACAGGTGCAAACAGTGATTGGAAAAATATTTTATTTTTTAGAATCGATATCTGATAGATACCGCAGTTTCGTTGACAAATTACGCATCGTTGCCGGTTGACATTGGCGCATCACACAACAAAAGCGAAGCGAACGACGAACCAGGGATTTTTCGGATTTAAACAAACCTCGATTATTATTCTCTCCTGTCTGGTTTATAAACAAACGTGTCGGCGAAACGTTCAATCGGATGTCGAGGGGAGATTTGAATGCGAATGCAAAAGCCCTTCTCTTACCGTAACCCAACCGAACTACGAATACAAAAACTTCTCATGAAAAATTTCAAAGCTAATCCTATTTTCGATGAAAAATATTCTTTCGAAAATACAAAGCCATTCATTCTTTGATTTAACTTTCGTGATTTAACAGGATGTCTACTGACCGAGAAACCCGGGAAATAGCCGGGAATAGAAAATCGAGCAGGAAATCAAATTTAAAGTTTCGAAAAATCTGATATTTTTTATTAATCTTGATAACAAGAACGTATGCATTTTAATGTTTACGGTTCTCTTGAAAAATTGTTCTTACGAAATCTCTCAAAGATTTTTGTCGAAAACATGATTACGAATTTTCTCCACTATTCATTTTTTCAATCGACATTTCCAAATAAGTCTTTTTATTTCATGATGAAGTTTATTTATAAATTTTCTTGAACATTATTGATGAAAGATAATATTTGAATCGCAAAATACAATAATTTAAGATTCCGAAAGATTTTAAGACCATTTGTTTATTTTGCAGGTTTAAAAAAATTGTAGGAAAACTGAATTATTTCAAAAGATATTTAGAATTTTTAAAAAGATTCTGAAATAATTTAATTCTTGAGAATTCGAAGAAAAATAAATTAAAAATATTTCAAATCGTGTCAAATGATTTCCTAAAATCATTATTCAAAACGTTCAATAAGATAAAGAAAATCATTGAAAACTGAAAATGATTTCAAAAAATGTACAAAATGTAGATTTTTTAGATTCCAAAAAAAAATTTAATTATAGTTTTCAATTTCTTCGATATTAGCAATTAATTAATAAAGGTTTATTACAAAAATATATCATGAAAAAATACATTGAGAATCAATTATTTTAATTAATTAAGGATTATACTTTCGATATTATGTGTAAACAAGTTTTCAGAACAATTATCTGAGTAGGACCACCTTCGTTCGTCAAAATATCTGAAGCAATTTTGATATTATTGTATTAATTTTAACTCGATACCATGAATTAGAAAAATATAATTCTGTCTAAACATAATAACATATCACAACATGAGAAAACCTTTTATTAAATACGTTTTATTCATGCTTGTGGTGAGAGATTTGATATTTCCATCCGCGAATTCAATGGGTGAAAATTAGTAGAAACCCTGTTTAATCTCAATTCATTTTAGTCTACCAGTTATCAATTTTATATTTCATAAAACAGATTCTGGGACTTGAGTTTAGTCATAGCTAAACAGTGTTTTTTGAAGATGAAAAGATTTTGCATTCTATACGAGGAAATTTTTCTCCGGAAGAGTCTTGGTTCGTTTTAAAATCAACTCCCAAGAGAATTAGAGGATGTACTCTACGTACAATCAATCAAAAAATCCACCAAACTTTTAAAGACATTGAAGAAATTTCAAAAATCATTCAAATTGAAAATGAAGTATACGTAGAGAACATTCTTACAGTACTGGATTGATATTTACAATACGTAAAAATAAATGTTACCAAACATTGCTAATTCCCTTTGCAGTCCCAAATAAACAGTTCACATTGAAATGAAAGTTTCGAAACTGAATAAAAGAATGCCTCGGGCGGAAGATCCCGTCGACATATTCCTTTCTCTCAAATTGAAATTTTCAGTCTCTCCGGCAGTACCGAAGGTCAACTCTCGAGGGAAAACGATGAAGGTCGACGCATAGGGGAAAACACGTTCGGAAAATGATCAAACTGAACGCAACTTTCCCCACACTTACGGTTTACGGTCGCCCGGAAAGTGATAGTAGCTTTTCTTCGAAGTGCATTCTCGCAGGACGGAAAGATACTTTGGTCGTAGAGCGACCAAAGGATCTCCGAAGAAGCTATGGACGTAGTTGGCGAGAAAGTACAAGTCTGAAAAAGAGTTGAAATTTTACGAGCCCCTCGCAAGGGGACCACGACTACGAGCGTAAAGACGTTTTACTACCTCGAGATGAAACTTTCATTTGTTGGGTCCTAGGGATGGGCGATTCGACCCGAAAGCTCTCTTGCAAGAGATGACTTTGCTCGACACGTGCCGAGACGTGCCACAATCTAACTGATGGATTGGCAACACTACATGTAACCAAGACTGGACGATTTTCTGAAATTACGTTTCCTTGGACGGATCGAGAATGTGCTTGAGAAAGGAGTTACGATATTGTCCAACTTTAATTCGTATTTGTGGAAGCTTTTTTTTGAATGAGAAAGATTTATTTGATCCACGTTCCGAAATTGATTCTAACATTTGCGTTGTTGTCGATGCTGGTCCTTACAAAAGTCCGCCAAACGATTCCTCTTTTGATTATGATGTACGAAAAAGATTACTTACAAATACTCTTTCTGTCAAAATCAAAAATCAGAAGGTTTTGAATATATGAGAAGGCTCTAGTTCTCGAATGTCACTATCTAGATATGAGTAGGCAAAGGGAATTGGTGTTATTTTTTAGCCTGGAAAGAGTTTTCTAGATCAGAGACTTTTTTCAAGATATAGCAGGTGCAGAGCGGTCGTTGGTCTTCGTTTTTCGCAGCTTGATGGTCGAAAACATGTTGCTCCTGAAAGAAACTCAGGTTAGTAAATGAGCATGGCCCGAGGAGTGTCACACTCAAAAAGAAAAGACGAAGGAAAAGCGACACGTACACGAACGTTATAACGCCGGAAGAGACGAGCAGAACCAACAAAACGAAAACAAAAAAGAACGGCTGAACGCGACCGAGGAACAAAACGAGTAAACAGAAGCCCAGTATCCTGGGACACATGTGTACTTTCATTCCATGTTGTCCCAGAACCATAAGCACAATTTACTTTAGCAAACTCCAAGTTCGTTGCTATCGTAACAATCCTCACGTCTAGACTAAACTGCAATTTATTGAGAAGATAGTATGGAAAACAATATTGTATTTTGCTTCCATGCGGCAAGCAATTGAGGATATCTATTATATCTAAGCTTATGAAAACGAGAACAATTTGAAGCAATCCGTGGAAGAAGCATTCTATCAAAATATAATCTGGCAGCAGTATAGCTATTCGCCACAAAAAAAAAGAATAGCTAAATCAAATAGCACCGCTATATTCTCTCTCTGCTTAAGAATAAGGAACATTGTTGACCAACGACATTATAAATCTTCCAAAGTTCCTATTTTTCTTAAGCAGGATCGCAAACAGATAACTAATTCCAGCAGCTGCATTTGCATTCCCTCCGCTGATTGTGAATCTAAAAAAACTAAAGCGAAACATAAAACGTCAAAGAGTCAAAACATAAATCGCAAGAAACATAAAAACTTAAATAAATATGTTCCATTGTCCAGTGATTACTTCTTCTTCTTTTTCTTGTTCACCGAAGAGTCGACTCCCCACAAATCGTACCATGGTCCGCAAGTATTCTTCTCCCTCTCTCTGTCCCTGCCCCTCTCTCGATCACTGTCTCTCCTAAGTTTGGTCCGTGGAAGAAGAGTTTTCTCTGTGACCTGATCTTTGACAACAATACAACTGTAAGTTGACTCTTCATCCGAAGCTTCTGTCTCAGTGAAATTCTGAATGAGACCATCATCATCATCCCCATAAGTCTTCTTCCTTCGCTCGTTTCGTTTAGCTTCGTTGTTTTCCTTCAGTTCAGTGACAATCAAATGTCTTTTAGCTTCTAAACTACGTTTTCTTTCATTCTCAAGAATAGCCTTCCGAGATACGTTACCAACAAAATAAGTCCTTTCTTCTTGTCTGGGTCGATACTCAGATCTCTCTATAACTTTCGGTCTTTCAGCTGGAGTCGGAAAGTCTTCAAAGTAATCAATTTTCTCAGGAACGTGCATTCTTTCAGCAGGTTTAGGTTCACTGACACATCTCTCGTTGGTGATTGTGGAACCACTGTTCTTCTTCTCCAAACTACGATGAGTTTTTGGACTTCCTTCATAGCTAGACTTCCTAGATGACTCATTGGTTTCATTTTTTTCATCCTTTGCCTCCTTTTTGATCATCTGAGGTATGTCGACTAAAGACCTGTGTTGCCAGAGCGCCATGCCCTCCAGAACCTCCGAATCGCGCCTAAATCTCCAAAAAGATTTTGTTCTTTTCACTAGCTTTGGACTCTTCGTTTCCATATCGAAGACCCTGCCAGTTTGAATTAAATGTCCCATAGCGGTGCTCTGCCTCGGAAGAAGAGGTTTTCTCTCATTCTTCAAAGTATTATTGTTTGTATCGTTTCTCTCCAAAGTACTTTTATCAGGCCTTGACGGACTATGCGCATCTCGAATAGTATGACGTTCAATTATTTTATTCCTCTCCAACTTGGTCTCAAAGTTTGATTCATAACCTCGGTCCTTATCAATAGGGGCATCACGGATGTATTTGCCGGTCTCTCCGTAAATTTCTTCTTTCTCTGAGTACCGGCGTTCCCGAAAATGCCGTTGATCCGTTGGTCTCTCGGGAGCTTCTACACTTGGTGGTCTCGGTCTTTCAAATCGACGACTGGATATTCGCTCGACGTTTCTATTCCTCTCAGGATTTTTTTCAGAGTTCTTCTCCCTCTCGTAGCCCAACGTAGCTGATTTTTCAAAATAGTCCCTCTCGTATCTCTGAGATTGAGGTCTTCTTTCTCTATCGCTGAAGTTTTCGTAATTATTCTGTTGTTTCTGCTGCGGCTGTTGTTGATGTTTCTCCTCCCTACGTTCTTGACTTTTATAGTCACCTCTTCTTTCAATGAACTTCGGAGGACTATGTTCTCTAGCATACTTCTGCGCGGTCTGCTCTAATTTTTGCGCAATGTGTTCGACTTTTCGGCCCGTCTCTGGAATTGTAATGGTGCTTTCGTCATCAGAATTAGAAGACGCTGAGCTGTAAGAGCTCTTGTCGTTGTTGTATTTTGGCTCCTCTCTCTCAGAACGATATCCTCGACGAGAATTCCTATCCTCGCTGTTCTCTCCGTAGTACTTTTGGTTCTCGTACTTTTCAGGGTACTCCATAGTTCCGTAGGGCTCCTCATCTTCCTCGATTTCCAGCTCGTCATCGCTCTCAACTTTAGACGATTCTTTCTCATCATTACGGCTGTTGAAACTCCTCACCTTCTCCTCTCTGGAAAATGTGTTTCTGCTGTTTGGATTCGGACGACGATTCTCCATTTCAGGCTTCTGCGATTTCTCCTTCTTCTCCTTCTTCGCTGATCCATTTTCTCTACTGACAAACTCACGTTCATCTGTCTCGTGCCGTCTGCTCTTTCCAGAAGAATATCTTCCAGGTTCCGGTTTTTCGTTGTCCTGGACGTTCGCATTGGCCCATACGTCCATCGCGGCCCTATATAGATGCCAGCTCTTCTCGTCCCTCGGGATAGACTTCCATGAATCATTCTCCCAGTCCTTTTGGCTGCTTGGTGTCTTTTCGTCCCTCTGAGGCTGCTGCTGTTGTTGCTTCTTGGGTCGATCGGCTTCTCGCGGCTTTCTGCGTCGCAGTCTGTTTTGGGGTCGGGTTTGTGAACGAAGAGAAAAGAAAAGAAAAAAAGAAAAAAAACGGAAGTCTGCAGTGCCAAGAGACCAACAGCCAGTAGATACGGATCTCCTACGTGCCAAGTCAGGACGGGGATGACCGGATTACTCAGGTATGGATCAATTTTTGGAAGCCCAAAACAAGTTAGGGATGGAAGGCTGAGGATAAGTGGGAAGGGGCCACCACCGCCGTGTTTAATTCCATCGATCGCAGTAACGCATGCGGAATCTACAAGAACGAGAAAAAAGAAGGTAATCCAAAAATAAGCTTATCCTTCTCTGAAATCGAGAACAAGAGATACTTTGACGTGAAAAAGTCCAAATCGATAAAGGTAAATTGATTTGTTTGAATTGCTGAACTGGTTGGATGTTTTAAATATCAATCAGAAATTAATTTTTACGTTGAAAAATCGAAAGTATCTCTTTGAACTCAAAATTTAAACACGAATAGGAACTGGGCGCCGTAGCAATATTGTACAAAGCATCATGGAGATCGTTACGTTAGACTATGAGGTGAAGCGTTCTACTTGGAAAATTTGGCGAGAAATATTGGTAAGTAAAGTGGAATTTGAAACTAAAATCTCGATCACTGCAGGGATGCTCGCGATGAAAAATTGTGTAGCTCACCTCACGGCCTCGTCATCACTGTAGTCGATATCCGGTTGAACCGGAGGCTCATTAGAAAATCCACTATCGTTACTGCTGTGGAGTGAAGTGACGGCTTGAGGAGGTGGAACTGGAGGAACTGGGGGTTGCACTCTACGGCCGCCAGCTAAAACGGTCGGCAAAGTACCGGATGGACGGATCTGTGGAGAAAAGGGCATTTTAGTGTGGACACTTTCAATAATTCTGTACTTTAATCCAAAAGGATAAAAAATATATAATTTAAGAAAAAGGGAAAATTTTTAATAAAATAAGAAACCACAGGCCTCTGACTCAAGCCACTCTTGAAACTTTTTGACCATTTTCTTTAACGATACCACTATTTTTCTTTGAAACTGTTAGAAAGGTTATTAAATTCTGCGTTGAATAGGCCCTCGTTGAAGTAATTTTGCCATTGGAGTGTTGAATTGTCACGGTAGAAAGACAAAAATAAAATTCTGATTTCAAGAAATTTTGTACATTAACTTCAACTCTAGGCAAGAGCTAGGGAAATGAATTTATTCATTCGATATTTCACAAAAGTAATCTTTAGGATTATGTTTTTCACTTCAGAAATTGAACATCGGAAAATCTTCACTGGTTGATTAAATAATAATTATTCATGTGGTTCTTTAAAAATATTTTCATCTATATTCTGGATGTTGCTATCTCATTCCAAAGTCAAGATTAATTTGTAATAGGTCACCGGTTAGTGGTCTGATACTATCCATCGGTAAGATACTATCAAAAATAGTTAATCTTTCTATTTATTATTTTAAAAAAATACATGACAATATTTTGCTACTATTTTTCCAAAGGTATGCTACTATTGACACAATTTTGAATTTCTAAAATGAGTCCGAAGCCTGAAACTTCTATAATAAAAATCCCTTATTAGGATACGGAATGAATAAAATCTTACTGCTTTCTGCTGACGAGCCGTTGGAGTCGTAATATTATGAGAGCTATTGCTTTTTGGCACGTTGGTCGGAGTTCCATTATTATTGCTGCCATTGCCGTTGGTTCCATGAAGAGAAGACAAATCATCATTACTTGGCATTGGTGGACGAGAGGGTGGTGGTTTACATGGTGGTGTTACCCTCGGTTCTGGAGTGCGTCCATTATTCGAGCTGTGATTTGGTGATCTAGTTGAACAAAAAAGAAGCAATGTTTTCAAAAATAATCTTAAAAATATTCTTCTTCAGTTTCGACATCTTCTCTGATTCATAAATCATTTTTCGGGGCCAAAGGTCAGATAAATAAAAATAGAGATTGAACTTCAAATTGGCTACGTTTCGTGGCGATCCACGACTCGTCCTCAACCCTGTTTGAGGATGAGATCGTACGTACAGCCTGATGTTCTTCTCTGATTAATAAATAATTTTTCGGGGCAAAAGGTCAGATGAATAAAAATAGAGATTGAACTTCAAATTGGGTAAGTTTCATGGCGATCAACGACTCGTCCTCATCCCTGTTTTAGGACGAGATCGTACGTACAGCCTGAATATTGTCTCGTCCTGCAGCAGGTGTGAGGACGAGTCGTAGACTGCCCACGTTTCGGACTCTGTAAATTCCTAACTCACCCTTTTCATTCCTGCAATAAACTTATGTTAAAAAACAACAAAAAATATAACGTAAGCCTATTCTTTTGAATATCTGGTATTTATTTTTCTAAGTTACCCCTCACTTGAGTTAAGTGAATTTTAATGGGTCACAAAGTGAGAATAACAGTTGTAGACTATGACTCACTAAACCTTCAGGACATTTATGGGAATTTCCTCACTAAACGAGATCGTTTCGAATCACTACTCTAGATTACATCGAATTCAACCACTTCACGTCCTGACGTTTATTTCAGGTGCAAGATGGCACAGGTTCTAAGTGCCTATTGGAATCTACGGCCAGTGGAAATGTGCGATCAATAGTGCTCAAACGAAATAGCTTTTGATATTTTATAGAAAAGAACATTCTATAAAAGATTTAAAATTTAACTACTTGATTGAAAATTCAACAGTTTTTGATTTAGGGGTAATAATGTTTGTTTAAAAATTCGATCCTTTGGTTAAAAATATTTTTGTTCCAAAATTCATCTTTCTTAATTGAAGTCATCTTTTATGGTCAGAAATTCAAATATTTCGTTGTACATTAATCCTTTTATGTAGAAAATTCATCCTTCTGGGTTAAAAATTTATCTTTTTTCATAGGAAAGTCATTTCTTTGTTAAAAATGAACTTTCTTATTAAAAATTCAACTTTTCTGGTAGATGACACAACTTCACAAAAAAAATCGAGAAAATTACCCCTGGATTCTGACTGTGTCCATCATATGTTTTCAGGGTCGCTGAATCCAAATTCGGGGTTCATTTAACCCCATCGCGTCAGGATTTTCTGCAACCTTGAAAAGTAGGCCCAAAACCCCCATAAATCCTCTATACATTGACCAATCCATCCCAATAACCCTATGACCCCATAACCCCTTAACCCCATAACCTCAAAATGACATAACCTCAAAACCCCCGAAACCGGTTGTCGTTTTTTTCTTCCTTCTTGTGGTTGCTCATGAGTTTGGCAAAACGTAGGTTCTCCCAACGGAAGTTTCGTTCTCACCGGGTTATGGGGTTTCGAAGTTATGGGGTTTTTTTAAGAATGTGGGTTATTGGGATTGACTGGTCAATGAATAGAGGATTTATTGTGTTTTTGGGCCTATTTTTTAAGGTTACGGAAAATCCTGACGTGATGGGGTTAAATGGACCCCGGATTTGGATTCAGCGACCCTGAAAACTTATGATAGACATAGTCAGACTCCAGGGGTAATTTTCTCGATTTTTTCTTTCTGGGGCTGTGTAATTCGACTCTTTCCTGAAAAATCGTCTTTTTGGTTCAAAAATTGAATTTTTCGTTGAAAATTCGAATATTTTCATTTTGATTTAAATATTTTTCTCTTTTGTCTTTGAAAGTTTAATTATTTGGTTGTGAATGCAACGGTTTGGTTGAAAATATTTTTCTTTCATAATTCAATTATTCGGAAGAATTTTTTTCAATTGATCTCTTCTGGTAGAAAAGGAATCTTTTTTGGTTGAAATATCAATCATTACATTTTTTAAATTTTTTTAAAAGAAATTCCAGCATGCTTGGTTGAAAGTGGAACTACTTAGTTAAAAATTAATTTTGTTGGTTGAAGATTCATCACTCCAGATAAAAATGATATCTTCTAATGGAAAAATAACTATTTTGTTGAAAATTCGTCTTCTTTTGCTTGAATAATTATCTCATTTACTGGAAATTTCATATTTGGTCGAAACTTGATCTTTCTGAGTGGATAATTGAACTTATTAGTTAAAAATTTATCTATTCGATTCAAAATTTCTTTTTTGGTTAAAAATTGATCTTTTTGAGTGGAAAATTCAACAACTTGTTTGAAACTTCATGCATTTTGTTAAAAAGTCGTCTTCTTGATTGAAAATTAATCTTTTTAATTAGGAATTCATATTTTTGGTTGAAAATGAAAATACTATTTTGTCAGAAAGTCTTCTTCGGTAGAAAGTAATCTTCTTGGGTAGAAAATTCAACTATACTTATTTGGAAGTTAAACTACTCTATTAAATTTTATTTCCTTTGGGTGAAGCTTCATCATTTCAGTTGAAAATTCATCTCTTCGACTGTAAAATTAACTATTTTGTTGACGATTCCTCTTTTTTTTTTGTTTTTTTTTTCTTTTTGCTCGAATATTAACTTTTCACTGAAACTTTCACAATTCCATTGCTAGTGGAAAATTTATTTTTTTCAGTGGAAAATTGCACTATTTGTTTGAAAATCTTCTTGGTTAAAAAAATCAACTACGCTTAATTGAATGTTAAACTAATTTATTGAAATTTAATTTTTTGGATGAAGATTTACCATTTCAGTTGAAAATTCATCTCTCTGGTTCAAAAGTTGATCATTTTGTTGAAAATTTGTTTTGCTGGATCAAAATTAATATTTTGAGCTCAAATTAAACTAATCCACTTTGGGTTAAAAATTGAAAATTCAACTATTTGGTTAAAAATTCCTGGATTCTGTTGGAAATTCGTCCCTTTTAGTAGAAAGTTAATTTTCTTGATTGAAAAATGAATATTTTTGTTTAGAAATTCAATTATACCCGATTGAAATTTGAACCGTTTTTTTTTAAGCAATCATTTTTTTTATTGAAGATTCATCATTCAGTTGAAAGTTTATCTCGGGTACAAACATTAGCTATTTCGTTGGAAATCTGTTATATATTGAATTCAATATTGTACCTATACAATAATTTTCTTTGCAATAAATCGGTTCCTCAACTTCTGTGAAATATCATCTTATTTCCCTCTGTTTTGAAAGCATTTTGATTTCGAAATCTGCTTCTTTTATAAGACACTATAGTTTTTTTTCTAATTTAAAATTATCCGAATTCTAAAACCGCGAAATATATAACTTACCTATAAAAAATATAATACAGTCTTACGAGTAAAGTTTTCTTTTTAAGACCTTCACTTCTATGAGCATTCACAACTTACCCTAGATTATCGTCGATGATCACTTCGGTGTAAGCTAGAGGGAACCATCCTGAACTCTGTGTACGAAGATTTTCTCCGAACTGCCAACCTTTCTGTCTATCCCCTAAGGAAAGAATATAAAAACGGTAGTCTATAAAATATAAATTTGAAAAAAAATTCTTTTGAAGTATCCAAAATAGGAGAATTTTTTTCACGTTTTAACGAGAAAGTAGACGAATGAATCTCATTACTGGATTACTACTCATTATATGCCATTACTAAGGAGACTAAAGCTGAGAAGGAATTAGGAATAATTGTCTTGATAGCCAGGAATTGTGTAATAGAGGGAAAAAGGAGAAGAGTCTAGATAGTTACCCATCAGGGAGATGAGATCTCCTTCTAAAAAGCTGAGTTGATTTTCTCCAGAGCTGAGATAGGCGAAGAGTGCCCTGGCTAGAGGAGAATCGCCCCATCCTCCAGCTACTACTCCTGGACTCATAACCCCGGCACTGCTGCGGGAAGCTGGAGCCATGGATCTCGGTCGTGGAGGTGTTTCCGGAACCTCTGTGAAAACAGAAGCCTTGTAAATGGTCGGATTCACCTCAATGCCCTTTTCAAGTTTAAAACAAACAGTTCCTACCAGCTGAATCATGTTACGTCCACGTCCTTAGGATAACAATGATTAATCCCGAGAATTTAGTTTGTAAATAGACTTTGTCCCTTATCTCATCATTTCTTGAAAAGGGTGGGATAATTTAAACACGGTCATATCTCCTGAACTGTTAGTGTTAGGATATCGGTTTTTCAGTTTTCTCAGGAATTTTATCTACTTTTTATCTTCATGATGGGGGAGCGTTCACGTATTAGGTGACACTACTTTCAGCGATTTCGGACTCACCCCTCTTTCTTGTGACAATTTGTCACATTTCAGTGAATTCTCCCTCAAAATGTCTTGTGACGTTAAAGCTGACCCCCCTCCTATATCTAAATATGAAATCTAAATGTGATTTTATATTAGTTCATTAATTTTTTTCATAATTAACTTGATATTTTTCATTTGAGACCATTGATATAATTTGAAAATCAACTCAGACTTATTGATTTGATAGATTAGGGATCGTCTATAAGCTCTTTCAACATTTTTAAAAATCATTCTTATTTTTTCCCATTTTTTCAAGAATCTTTCCCTTTTTCTCGTTTTTTCGCTTGAATTTTAACTGAGTTAATAGAACCCAATAGGAAAATCAAACTATTCTTGGTTCAAAAGTCAATTATTATATGTTTGGTTTGGAATTTATCTTGTTTAGTAAAAAATGCCACTACTTGTTTCAAAATTTAATTATTTAGTTGAAAATGCAACCATTTTATTAAGAAGTCATCTGTTTTCATCGAAAATTCAACTACTTAGTTGAAAGTTGAACTAATTTGCGAAAAATTCATTTTTTTTTTGTTGGAGATTCCTCTCTTTGGTTGAAAATTAAACTATTTAGTAAAAAATTCGTATTTTTTTGTTGAAAATTAAAGTACCTGGTTCAAAATTCATGTATTTTGTTGATAATTCATTTTTTTGTAGAAATTTGATCTTCTTGGTTTTAAAAAATAAAGCTTTTGGTTGAAAATTCAACTCTTTGGTTAACTGTTGATTTCTTTTCTTCAAAATTCAATTCTTTTTTGATAATCCACAATTCAAATTGAAAATTCCTCTCTTTGGTTAGAAATTTAAATATTTTGCGGAAATTTCTTTTTTTTTTGTTTGAGAGAGAGAGAATAAGTAAATAACAAGTACCCATTTTTTCATTTTTTTGAAAACCAGGCTTTTCCCATATAAAATCCCATTTTCATTTCAAACGCAGGGAGTACGGGTTAATATAGACCCTTTTGAAGAAAAACAGAATTCCATTTTCTGTAAAACAAACTTAATTTTTACTTTTCTTATTTTTGATTTAAAAATGATCTTTTTGCAGTTGGAAATTCATGTATTTTGTTGAAAATTCATATTTTTCGGTAGATATTAATCTTTCTCATTGTAAATTCATGACTTTTGGTTGAAAATTTAACTATTTGGTCAAATATTAATCTTCTTTGTAGGAAACTTAGTAACTTTATAAAAACAAATTATTTTCTTGTTGAAAATTTTTTTAAATTTTGTTATTAACAATTCATTTTTTTTAATTCAACTGTTTTCCTTAGAAAATCATTACTTATTCTTTGGTTTTAAATTAAACTATATCGCTATTTTTTTTTTAGTGTGAAATTAATTTTTTGAATCAAAGTTTAACTAATTTATTTTTAGTTGAACACTGATCTTTTTTGAGTTGAAAATTGAACGACTTGGTTGCAAATTGAACTACTATGTTAAAAGTCCTTTTTTCTTCTCAAAGATTTTTCATTTCAACTGGAAATGGCTCAGTTAAAAATTTAACTCTCTTGTTGAACATTTTTTCTTTTGGTTAAAAATTTAAGTAGTCTATTTTTTGGTCAAAATTGATATTTTTTTTAAATTAATGTTTTTCGTTGAAAATTCATGATTTTGTTTCAAAATTTAAGTATTTTTTGAAAAATTAATCTTCTATTTTGGTAGAAAGTCCATTTCTTATTGTTTGGTTTGAAATTTAACTATATTGATGGAAACTCTTTTTTTTTTTGACTTTTAATTTTTCAACTAAAAATTTTTCTCTTTTATTTTTTTTTTTGAAAATTTATCTTTAAGATGGAAATTGAACTACTTTGTTAATATGCATTTTTATACTTAAGATTCTTGATTTTAGTTGGAAATGGTTAATGAAAGTATAACTGGTCTCTTGAAAATACATCTTTTCGGTTAAAAACAATTTTTATAATTGAACATTCAAATATTTCATTTTTCTTTAAGTTGAAAATTGATAAATTTTGTCGAAAATTCCTCTTTTTGGTAGAAAACTAAACTTTTCGCTTGAAAATTCAACTTTTTGATAAAAAATTTAACTATTTGTTTGAAAATTATTCTAATTTGTTGAGTAATAAAAATTGTTGTTCAAAAGTGTCATTCCTGATTGAAAAGTTATTTTTTTGTGGTTGAAAATTCATCTTTTTGGTAGAGGATTCAAATATTTTGTTGAAATTCAGTATTTTTTTATTGACTTCAACTTTTTTAGATTTGAAATAAATTATATTTTGGATGAAATATCAACTAATATATATTAGAAAATTCAAAAATGTTGTTAAATCAAAATGTACTTATTCTTATCTGAAAGTTTAGCTTTTCCAATTAAAGTTTCATCACTTTAGTTAAAAATTCAACTAGTTTGTTAAAAATTAATTTTTGAACTAAAAATTTAACAAAACGCTGTTTCCAGTGAAAAATTCATCTTTTTTAGTTAGAAATTCGACTGTGTATTTGAAATTTTTTTTTCTGAAATTGTTGAAAATACATTCATTTTGTTGAAAATTCTTTTTCTCTGGTAGAAAACTAATGTTCTTGCTTGAAAATGCAACTACTTGGATACAAAATGATCAATTCGGTTGAAAATTCAACAATTTTGAAAGGTAGTCCTTTTTGGTTGAAAATTCGACTGAATCTAGTTAGATATAGTAATCTACCACAATGGTATTTTATTCAGACTAATCTTAGGAAATTCTGAGAAATATGAGGTAATCCAGTGTAATTGGATATAATCCGGCCTAATACACCACCGCTGGACCACTTTTCTAGGAATTGCATTCTCCATCGAAAAAAATCAATGACATAAAGGTCTGTTTTGTGTGGTTCCAGCCTGGAATCCATCAGCATCCACGTCCATAAACAAACCCAATAAAATTCTCAATTTCTTTCCACATGAAATAATTTTTTTAAATTAAATTTTCTAAAAGATAAAACAAGTAATGAAACTGTTGGAAAATTGGAATCGAAAAAAGTTGTACTCTTTCTAAAATGATGGAACAAGACCTCCAATTGGTGTACTCGATTTTCAAGATTCCAATCAGTAAACCGGTAAGTGCCAGTGATTAAATTGCACCGGCTAAGCGAATGAAGTGGAAAAATTGGGAATTCTAGTAGCGACAGTACAAACAACGAGAACGATACTAGATATCCAAGCTCGTTGCACTTCAACTGTTTTGCGAGCACTTCTAGTCTGCATCCGATCGGTTCAGCGCTTCGTTATATTTAGCTCATCTACCCACCATTGGAAACGCAACTCGTAACTCATTCCTATCACATGCATATTCACATTTCTGCCATTCGTATATAACAATCGTAAAAAGTATGATTGGTACTCAAACCGATCTCGGCTTGGCACAAAAAAACGAGATGAAGGCACTAAAATTGATTATCAATTATGTCCAGCTAGGGCATCAATATTTATAGGTCCTTGAAAACACTCGAGATGAACGTATCGCAAACCGGGGTGAACTTGGCCCTTTTATTGAAAAATTTTACAATATCTCAACCCCTTTGGTTTCCAGGATAATTAAATTAATTCCTTAATTATAATTTGGATTTATTGAACAAACCTGGTCCAATTTAGAAGTTAGAAATTTTGAAATAAAAGGCGTGAAGATCCACTTTACACCGTTCTATAGACAAAGCTGGTGGTATTTATTTGCATATAACAATCGTGACAAGTTTAAATGGTACTTAAACTCATTTTAGTTTGGCTTGAAAACGATATAATGGCACTAAAATTCATTATTAATTTTTTCCAGCTCGGGAACTATTACTTGAAGGTCCTTAAAGCCAATCGAGATGAAGGTATCGCTAACTGGGGTAAAGTTGGCCCTTTTAGGGAAAAAATTAACAATACCTCAACCCTGTTGGTTTCCGGGATAATTGAGTTCATCCATTAATTAATTAAGATTTGGATTTAATGGACAAACCTGGTCCAAGTGAGAGAGAAGACGCGTGAAGATTCGCTTCAGATCGTGCTCTAGACAAGGCTGGTGGTAGATGGGGTGGTCCACTTTGATGCATCAAAGTTGAGTTTCCAGGCGTTGGTCCCAATCGAAGTTCCAGACAGGAACTGTCCATGCTCCTTGTCTTTCTCAACTGAGAGTTCATTGTCAATTCAGAACCTCCATTTTCTTCGTCGTCTGGCCAGAAGGACACTTGCTGAAATGTTGCAAACAATTTCGAAATGAGATTCTCAATCAAATTTAACAAATGTACAATTGAAATAATCCTATCTAAAAAAATCTGTTGGTTCTCGCGCTGCGCTCAACGACAACCGTAATTTGGTCATTGTGAATTCTCTTTTGTTAAAGCTCCTTCGGCTTTAACGAACACATTCTCATCATGCGTCTCGTGCTTTGCACTCGA
>CAKNXH010042461.1:871-10898 GCA_932178445.1 Andricus quercusramuli
CACTCACAAGGCTGCCTTTTTATGCACCAAAAGTGATTTAAGTGTTCAATAACGATCCTCCCGAAAAAAATTGAGATACAAGCTTCTCGAGCATCGTTTTCTCTACTTTTCTTTCGTACATACTCCTTACAATTAGTCAAAGAGTTGCGGCGTCTATGCATTCCCTTGAATCGACGGACATTTTTCACGCGGTTATTAATAGTTTCTGTCACTGCAAGATGTGGACCAGAAAAAATTTTTATTAAAAAAAAAAAATTCGAGCCATCTAAAGGCATAGTGATGCTTGTCATCACTTTTTTCTCTTGATGATAAATATTTCAATTTAGCTTTGACTCTGCTAATTAATCTGTTCGTTCGTAAGGATTATTTTAATAGATTAAATACGTTATTCATTACTTTTAATGGGAAAAATAAGTAATTGTAACAAACAAAATTTCGGCACCAGGGCCTTTTGATATCTAAAATGTATTTATTTCGATCCATCCCAAGGTCCACCCTAAAATCCTTCATTCATTAAAAAAAGTTACACGATACATTTATATCCTCTAAAGTAAGGCAGTCTGCGATGCTGGATCTGGCCCAGATCCGGCGTCGTCTAGACTCTTCTAGATTAATGTAGTCTGGGTCAGATCTGGCGCTCTAGTCAGCCTTCCATAACATACAAATTTCTAAGTGCCTATCAGGCAAATTTTTTTGACAATTTCCGAAAATTTGTCAAGTTGTCTAAAACTATGCAAATGGAGAAATTAACACTATTAAAATAAGTTTTTTCTTATCGTCTTGGCAGTCTAGTCCGAGCTAGGTCTGGTACTGGTTAGCTAAATTTTTTTCACCATTTTCAAAAAATTGTCAGGTTTTCTCAAATTATAGAAAATAATAAATTAACATTATTAAAATAATTGTTTTTTTCTTCTGGTCTTGACAGTATAGTCCGACCCAAGTCTGACACTGGTCCGCCTTTCATAACATAAAAAATTATAATTGTTGATCATCAAGCATTTCTCAGTGTATGTCAGAAAAATTTGCAGGATATTTAAAACGATAAAAAAAATTGATATTCTTCCAACAATTATTTTGTTCACTCATATCAAGTTCTTGCAATTTTTAAAATATTAATTTGAAAATTTTCTCTTCACAATGAAAGAATTAGAAGAATAATGTTCTTATAGCTTTAAATAAAAGTTATCAAAATATGAGATACGCAGCTTTAAAAGAATCGATTCTTGCGAGTTTTTTGCGAATGTGTTTTTCAGCGTTATATTTATTATATATAAATTAGAATATTTTAATCAAATTTTTCAGTGTAGTTTGGCCTAAAATTTTTGAACCAGAATTCTATAAGAAAATAAAATATTCTTCAGTCATTTATTTATCATTTACTTTTTATATATTATTTTATATTTTTTTTTATTATACACTATGTACTATTGATTTAGTTTGTATTTATTTATTTACCTCTGACTGGAGTGTTTGAATAGCGACTGGCCAGTCGCTAACCAGTAGCTGACTAGACCGTCTAGCCGTCTAGACGGTCTAGTCTTGGGCTGACCAGCCCAAGAAGAGTTTTCAACTTGGGCATGACGATTACATTCTCATTGCGACACTTGAGCTATGTGCTCGTAAATTAGGTTATACAAACGGTTCTCTTTGAAAAATAAAAAATTGTACACAAAATTGAACGGAATATAAGAAGTAGGTATATAGAATGTCCCGACAGGTAATCTACTTGATTATTAAGTCTCTAGAACTTTTTAAATTTGTGTCTAATTTAGGAACTCCATTAAGGTAATCTGTAAATCTTCTTGAAATCTACTAAAAATCACAATCAAAACTTATACGGATCACTTTGAAACATATTAAATTTTGCAAGCGATTTTAAAGCAAAAGTTCTAAAAAAAATAGGCATTTAAAAATAAAATATGATATAATTATTACTGCGGTGAAAAATGTGGTATCTACGATTGATTTAAACGGATAATAAAGAAGTTATGTAAATAAATGAGTATAATTGTCCTTAGGAAAAATAGCAATCTTTGGAAAATATATCACTCCGATTCAGGCATGTGATCGATGCCCTTAGCTCCTTGCCGAATGCGAACTGACCCGTACTCTTTGCCAGGCTCAAACCGCCCCTCTCAGCTTCCGCTCTTAGGCAGGGTCATGGAATTTTCCATGAATCTGTGTGCGGGTGGAAACTCGGCAATCGCAATGAGCTGACGACGGTTTACAAATAAATATATTTTTCAGAAAACAAATTTCTGTCCTCGACATTCCCCCTCCCGTATTCCTAGTCAGTTAGGAATACCAACATGGCACTCGAGGATACACAATTCGTGTGCTGGTTTCCTGTGAGTTCCCGTGGCTGTCTTCCCATCTGCAACGCGTACCCGTCCATCTGTCCCTGGATAGATTGCCGATATTCTTCCTCGTACCCACTGATTTCTGGGAAGTTAGTTGTTCCACATAACGATGACATCTCCCACCTGTAGATCTCGCCCCTTTGTAAACCACTTGGTTCTTAGATTCAGAGTGCTGGGTAGATACTCACGTACCCAACGTCTCCAGAATTGTTCGGCCATGGCTTGATATCGCCGTCACTGGTTCCTTCGCAGCAAGTCGTCGTTGCTTAATTTTCCTAGTGCTCCATGTCCACCAGCATTCCATAGCAGCTGAAAGTGGTTTGGTGTCAGACTTTCTGGATCTTCTGATGTGTAGGTTAAAGGCCTGATATTCACCGAGTATTCTGCTTCGGCGAATAGTGTCTGCAAGACCTCTTCTCGTGGTGCTTGGTCTCTCATTGTTGCTTCCAAGGCTCGCTTTACTGACCCTACTTGCTGCTCCCAGAATCCTCCCATATGTGGACTTCCAGGTGGAATGAAGTGCCACTCGATGCCCTCCGTAGCCAGTTTTTGCTGAATCACGTTCTGATCCAGCTCTTCTGAAGCCTCTCGTAGTTCCCGTCCGATGGTCACATTCAATGGTCCAAAATAATCCACCCTCGCCACGAATGGTCTTTGGAACTCTCGGTACGTACATCTGAAAGTGGTGCCATTCTTGGTGCTGATGGTGTCACCTTTCGGATTTCGCACATTTGGCAGTCTCTGAACACACTCTTGGCTCCAAATCTGATGTTGGTAACCCAATACTGCATTCGTTGATCGTTTATCACCCTCTCTCGACCCAGGTGTCCAGCTCTCTGCTGGTGGAACTGAATGAGCAATCTGACAGCGTGATGCTTACCATCCAGGATGATGGGTGTTCTAACTTCTGCGCTTACTTCCGGATTCTTTATGCGAACATCCATTCTAATCAGTTCATCTTTGGTTAAAATTGGCGATAGTTGAAAGATCTTGGTGAAAGGTCGCTTCAGCTCTCGTCCCTCTTGTAGTGTCTTGAATTCTGAACGGAATTACTCTGCTTGTGATGCCCTCAGGCAGTGGCAGCTTAAGGGGGGTGGTCTGCTCCGAGTGCCAAGCGCCAAGGGGTGACAATAAGGGGCAATCAGGGGTGACCAAGGCCGCTGTTACAGTTCCAGTTACATGTGCGGGCCCTTCAACGGTCTCCATGCTACGCCGCCACTGCCCTCAGGATCTCAATCTCATCTCTCGAAATTTCTGGCTTTGTCAGCTCTCCAGATTCACCCTTTCTCCGGCACCTGTCGACAAAGTCAATCACCCACGCCATAGTCCGGATTAGTCTCGTCCATGATGAAAATCTGAAAAAATCAACAAAGTCCTCCCTCTCATCAATTTCTGGCCCGGTGAACCAACGACTTGACGATGTTATGACAATATGATCAACGTTTCTAGTGGCATCAACAGCCACGTTTTGCTTCGTTGGTACCCTCCTCCATTCTTCCACCGAAATCGAGTCCAAGATCTCAGATATTCGATTGACGACGAAAGGTGGATGCTTTCTCGTTTCTGATCGAATCCATTGAAGGACAGTTTGCGAGTCTGTCCACAAGAACTTCCTGGAAATGTTTTGGGTATGCAGCCCGATGATGGTTTGCGCCAATCTACTGCCCATTACTACTGCCTGCACTTCCAGTTTTGGTATCGTCAGTTGTTTCACGGGAGCTACCTTTCTTTTGGCCATCACCAAAACTTCGCTCGCGTCACAGAAAACGTGCAACTGCACTTCTCCTACCTCTCCGATTCCCAGGATCTAGCATCGTGGCATTCTAATATCGGTGGCTCTCTGCAAGTCAGCTAGCCACTTTTACCATTTTGGAAGTAGATTGTCTGGGAGTGGCGAATCCCAATTTACTCCAGCACGCCATAGATCTTGCATCAGGATATTTTCCCTGATCGTCATTACCGCAAGTAGACCTAGGGGATCAAAAACATAAATGATCAATTTCTATACCTCTTGTTTTGAAGGATGTTTCTCTCCATTAACCAATGTTTGATCCACTTGTGGAAATGTAGTGCTGAAGGTAAATATGTAATTTTCGGGTAACCAGACTACTCCGAGTACTCGCTTAAATTCCTCCTCGTTGAATGCCAATTCCTTTCCCTTTTGCGCTCCTGCTTCTGATGGTAAGGCGCTCAAAACTTCTCCAGAGTTGGAAATCCAATTTCAGATCTCGAATCCGCCCCTGCATTGCATTGCATTGCATTGAATTCTTGTGCGGCGTAAGGTGAAGAGATGGCCCCAAAAATCATCACCTGCATTTGAAAGGTCAGTAGTTTTCCTGTCTGCCGATCCCGAATTCCTTGGTCCTCCTCTCGGATTCGAACTTGATGAAACATCTCCTTGAGGTCTCCACAAATTGTTATGGGTCGTTCTCTGAAAATAAAAAGAACTCCCACCAACGGATTGTAAAGGTTAGGTCCTTTCAGCAGACAGTCGTTCAAACAAACTTCGTGACTTTTTGCCGCAGCATCTCATACCAAACGCTTCTTCGTAGGTTTGTTGGGATTGCGTACTACAAAGTGTGGCAAGTACCACGTTCTAGAACCGATGATTTTTTCCTCTTCCTCTGTTAGAACACGTGCGTACTTTTTATCCTGGTAATCCTTTATCTTCTGTTGGCACCCCTCCTTGAAGTCTGGCTCACGTTCCATTTTTCTTTACAAAGAAAGAAACCTCTCTTTAACGAAAATCTTACTTTCAGGCAATGTGTCACCACCCCTCTTCCACAAATGTCCTGCTTCCCAGCGTTCACCAATTCGCCGTGCTGTTTTGGCCATCACTTCCGTTCGAATTGAAATCCTAGCTGATCCTGTTTTCGAGATATCGTAAAATTACGTATTTTAGCTATTTCATCAATGGAACGTAATGGGCTGTACGTTAAGTATACATTTGAATGCTTATATAATTATTATTTTTATTCGGACCGGTCGAACGCAAGCATTACGCTACAGCGTAATGTTAAAGTAATGCTAAAGTAGTGATAAAGTAATATGGCATTATAATTATTAAAAGAAGCAAAATAAATATGTAAACTGTTGCAATTATAATAATACGTTAAAATTTTCGTTAAATGGTCATGCCGTAATTGCAACAAGTTGCTTTTTCAGCGTTAAGAAATAAAAAAAAAATGCATGTTGGCGTCCCGCTTGAAGCCGCCGTTAGCTGACTGCAATGACAGCCACATTATTATTTTATTTTTAATGCTGAAAAAGAAACTTGCGTCCAGCACTTCTACCACATCTAAATCTGCTTTCAACTCCTTAGACACTCTTCGGTTTGTGTCTTCTTTATTCGCCATTAGAATTCCCACGAGTAGCTAGGGAAGTAAAAGTCCACCCCCGCTGAGCCCCGTATGCGGGAGTGAGGTCTGCATACTCTAGAAGGTGACCTGGTATCCTAGAGACACCGTTTGGAACACCACACCCCTGGTGCCACGCAGCCTCCGGCACGATGGATTAACGCCTTGACTTGGAGTTTTTTCCTTCGGGACCATCCCTGGACCCTTGCCTGCGACTGCTTATTGAGTAGTGTAACCGTATTCAGCAGAAACCCTCGGTACAGGGCCGCAACAGGAAGCGGTCGTGGTTTTTTCTCGGTGTGTCCTTCACCCAGTCTGTTTGGTCCGCGGGGCCTATTTTATTTCAGCCCTACCCTCTATTTCCAGCGAGCATTCCCCTACCCGCCACACGGGGACGCGCCACGTATGGGTTACAGACTCCCACTGTGGGACATTTCAGATTGAATCTACCTGAAATGTAAGAGCCACGAATAGTCCATCCAGCCTCTGGTCACTACATAGCCAAATTTGAAGTATAATATTCTGATCCTGCCTTGAGACACCGCTAGACGGCGTTTCTATTTCCCTCCCTACGACCTTTGTTTTAATTTTTGAATTTGACTGTTATGTCGGTAAATTTCAGCGAATTCGTTTGATCGAAAATTGAAACATGAAACCTCGACAGATTCCAAGTGACAAACAGAAGTGTTATGTATTAGATTGTCCATCAACGCCTCGAGAAAAAGCTCATCATTTTTCTATGGATGAGAAAATATTGCTAAAAGTTTAAAATGAATACCACTTTGAACTTTAAAATATTCTCTTATCATTTTACTGTCAGTTCTTTATAAAACACAATTTTACTTTAAAACCAAGAGAAAAATAATTAGAAATTCATAAATAATCATTTATGTATTTTTTTTTGTTATTTCCTGATTTCTTATAATTTGATTTACTTTTTAAGATAATTTTGAAATTACTTTTTAGAGAAGTTGTAGGCTCCGGAAGCTTCGATTATGGTTCCTTACAGAAACCAATCCCAAAGCTACTGGAACGTGTACGTCATCCGCTTCTGCTTCTTCTGTCCTAGAAGGTAAGCAAGAGCGGGAAATTTACGCGTGATAACATCGGGCAACACTGTTCCTTGGAGTCAGGTCTCTAGCCGCGGATACTTTTTTCACCTCTGGATACTTTTTTAGAGCTACCAATCTTTGTAGAATTTAAGAGGAACAGTGTTGACGGACCAGATGGAGTGATCCCAGGAGAACAGCCTTTTGCATCCGGTTCGCGATGAAATGAGCATGACGCTGGCAAGCCGGACTATTGTTGAGTTGGCTAATAAATGAAGCTTTCATACCTCCAAGGCAGCCGATTATGAGAATTATAAGATGGACTTTGTAGCCTTGGTGCAGCCTACTCAGCTCGAAAAGAAGTGCTTGATATTTCGCCCGTTTTTCTCCCTCCTTTGCCGTGATATTACCATCGGCTGGTGCCGAGAATTCAATCACGTAAATGATCTTGTTCTTCAGATCTTGGAGGACAATGTCAGGCTTCGTAGCACTGATACGTTGAGTGGTGGAGAATGAGAAATTCCAGTAGATCTTACACTGATCATTCTCCACAACTGACTCGAGTTCCCCCTGGGCGTATGGCAAGACGGGCAATAGATCAACACCATAGAAATGCCTAAGATGGTAATATAACACTTTTAAAGCTGCATTGTGTCTCTCTATGTACGCGTAGCGTGCATATTTAGAGCATCCACTGAGAACATGTCCAAGTGTTTCTGGCTCTTGCTTGCATGCTCGGCAGTCAGTATCGCGTACAGGTAAATTCATTATGCGATCGCGGTAAACTAAGGTGTCTATGACGCCGTCTTGACAGGCAAAAAGAAATCCCTCGGTCTCCGATCTCAATCCAGCAGACTTGAGAAACATGTTGGACAGACCCATCGAGAGCTCTTCTCTACGTATGATCCCGTAGAAATTACCATGAAGGGGTGTCTCAGCATTTTCTATTAGTAGGAGCGTATGTTCTGCTTCCTGTATACGACTGTTGAGCACCCGAGGTGTTAGTGATGCTAGGCCATGTGTAATGTCGCTGGAATTAAATAGGAGTTCAAGCTCCTCTGCGGCCCTATCTGCTGCATGGTATAGAAACACCGCAGCATTGGCGACTTCATGTTGATGTACGAGTCGCGTAAGGAAATCAGTGCTTTTTAGAACTGAGCAGGCTGTAGCCAGAACCGTTCTTCGATGAAGACACTTTAAGCTTAGCAAGCCTCTACCCCCTTTATCGCGAGGGAGATATATTCGAGGTACGGAAGATCTACGATGAAGACTTCGTTGTATTGTCATCATCTTGCGTGTGCTTCGATCAAGTTGTTTTAACTCATCGACGCAGTGTTGCCAGATCCCATGCTAGCTTTTTCCCACGCAGGTCATCAAAATTTCCCTTTCCGACACAAAATTTCCCATTTTTACATTTTCTCTGAAAAAGCATTACACTGGCTTAAAAATTAAACATTTAAAAAGAAAATGCGTATAAACTATTTATTTTGACGTTTTGACTATGGTTCGTCAAACGAAGGCTCAAGAAATTTCATGGAAAGTTTTCCAAAGCACGTTTTACTTCGATGGTTGGTACTTAAATATTCCCGCGCAGTGATACCACTTGATCAGTATTTAACTATTTACAAAGTTTAAAAATCATAACAAAACATTTTTAAATATGATATCAATTATTTTCACATTCTCAAGGGCATACGACTTACATCTATTTAGTTTCATTGGCAAAAAATGCAGTCAAAGGAACGAATTTGTTGAAACAGTGATGTTATACCTCAATGTCAACAGCTCCTTCATTTTAGAAATGTAACTTACTGGGTTTTCTACGGTTTTCTACCTATATTACGGTAGAAAACGTATTATACGTCGAATGTCGGGTCAAAATATCTCAAGCGTGCCACTTTTAAATCGATAGTTCTATTTTTAATTAATGTATACAGTTTTCAATTCGTTTTTATATCAAAATAACTCCCCTGAAATATTTTTGCAAAAAATTTATTTTTTCGAATGTTATTAACAATCAAAGTTCTTGATCACTTTTTTTCAAAAATTATTTACTCGCGAACGGTTCATCGAAATTCAAAATTAAGTCGTGACAATTTTTGTTACGAAGTATACTTTACACTAAAAAATTGTTCACTAGTGGAAAACATTTTTTTATTGTTTAAATAATCATTTGTTATAAACGCTCTGACATCCATCGCTGGTCGAGCACGCACAATTATGTAAACAAATGCATAGTTTAGGCGTTTATTGGAAGAAAGTAATCGTTTTTCTTTGTTAGTAACTTTCAATTATATGACTAGTAATATTCAGTGATTAAGATTGGTCATTTGATATTATTTGTTTATTTAATAAACAAATTTTATAAACAAAAGCATAGTTTTGTCATTTATAGACATAAAGTAATAGTTTTTCTTTCTAATCGTCTTCAAATTACATAGGTAGTGATGTTAAGTGACGAACAATTGTTAATCAATATTATTTGTTCATGTTATAAATAAATCTTATAAACAAATGCATAGTTTGACCATTTATGGATAGAAAGTGATCGTTTTTCTTTCTAATCGTCTTCAAATTACATAAGTGGTGATATTGAGTGACGAAGAATTGTAAATCAATATTATTTGTTCATGTTTTAAACAAATTGTATGAGCAAATGCATAGTTTAACCATTTAAAGATATAAAGTGATCGTTTTTCTTTCTAATCGACTTCAAATGACATAGGTGATGATGTTTAGTGACCTAGCAAGAATGAATCCAAAATGGATCCTGAAATGACTGAAATGATTGACAAGTACAACTTGGAAGCTAATTCTTCTAGAAGATCACAAAACATTTCCAGTGATATAATTTGAAGGAAATAATAGAAAAAGATTACCTTCTGTCTAGAAATGGCTAAACTATGCACTTGTTCATGAAATAAACAAATAATATCAAATGACAATTCTTCTTCATGAAATGTCACCACTTATGTAATTTGAAGACGATTAGAAAGAAAAACATTCACTTTCTATCTATAAATGGTCAAACTATGCATTTGTTTTCACAATTTGTTTATAACATGAACCAATAATATTGATTTACAATTCTTCGTCACTTAATATAACCACTTATGTAATTTGAAGACGGTTAGAAAGAAAAACGATCACTTTCTATCTATAAACGGTCAAACTATGCATTTGTTTGTAAGATTTGTTTATAAAATGAACAAATAATATTGATTGACAATTCTTCGTCACTTAACATCACCACCTATGTAAT
>CAKNXH010042473.1:1326-13844 GCA_932178445.1 Andricus quercusramuli
ACATTCTCTCCTTTGCCTGCTTAGTCAAGCTTTGTTCATAAAATACCACCGATGCAGACCGATATCAGTTCTCTGAAAGAACACATTGTGTCGCACTTATGCTACGCATCTACATTTAGAATTAGGCTAATTATATTTCATGAAGAAGAATATTAAAAATTGAAATTTAATTATGAAAAATTCATTTTTATGACACTTATCATTATTATTATTACACATCGAAGTACTCAAAACTTATAAGAGAGAGGGAGAGAGTGGGGGAGGGGAGATGTTCTGTGACAAGAGACACAGAGCGTGTGTCAGATGCCTGCGTTACATTTTCTAGTCGTGGTTTCATTTGAATCAGGCGCGACTCCCCATATCGAGGTCTAAGATGTTTACAAAAATCTTATATTCTTTATTTTAATCCTCGTTAGGTGTAAAAGACTCCCGCTGACTGGTAGCAGCAGTTAGGCTGAGTGAAAGGAAACCGTGTAGTGTTAGAACCGTTCCCTGATATCTGGGGCGGCGGAATTGTCATCTACCCGTAATAAGATGCAATTCTTATTTTCGTTATTTTCGGCTCACTCCTTCCTAGCCATTCAATCTAAACAGGTATACGGACCGTAGGATAGCTATAGGTCCTATGCCCTATAGGAGATACGTGCTAGATTCTAGAACAATGACCTACAGGTTTTCCCCGAGTTTAAATGAGGGATTTAAACTTTAAATGGCCGGGACGCCTAACAGCGGGTGCCTTGAATATTTGGGTCAATATATTCGGGTCAAAGGATTTAGGAAAAGTTTTTGAAAATGTGCAAAAGCTGTATGTATATTGTAAAAAAATGTTTAAAATTTTTTTTAGATTTTTTCGAATTTGAAAAAAGTTTAAAATAAAATGTTATAAAACGAGTGTTTCAAACTGATTTGGGCAGGATTAGCCAGGGAACATAGTATAGGAAAAGTTATCAAAGTTGTACAAAACTCGCCTGAATATTCAAAAAAAAATTCAAAAAGTTTCAGGAATTTAAAAATGTTCAGAAAAAATACATGAATTTTCAACCAAAAGGATGGATTTTCAACACAGAAGATTAATTTTTGATTGAAAAATACTAAGTTTCAACCAAATAAGTACATGAATTTCCAACAAAAAATAAATAAATTTTCAACCAAGAAGATTAATTTTCTATCGAAAAAGACGCATTATCAACAAAAATAGTTTGTTCTAAAAAAGTTAAATTTTCAATAAAAAATTGAGTAGTTCAATTTTCAGTAAAAAAAAAAACATCACGTGTGTCCTAAACTACGACCCAAGACAGATTTATGTGTAAACATCTTCGGTGAACATTAACTGAAATTGAAATCTTACACAAAGCAAATAATAACTCACGCGCATGTAGGAGTATAAAAATGTATTTTCTCTTATTATGTAATGTCGTGCAAAAGTTTCTGGACATCTATTTTCCAATAGACTGAACAGGCACCCTAGTTTTAATAATAATAAAGTGTAGATTTTCTCTCAATTATTGCATAAAAGGTGATAAAAGTACCCGTTTTAAGGGCTTAAATGAAAGCTAGTATGTGTTAATTTTCATAGAAGTTGTTTGAAAAAACGTCAAATGTTAATGTTTCCGGAAAATATAAATAAATTCGGAAATAACCAATTTTTCATTGTTTGTTGGCTAATTTTGAAGATAGCATTCTGCAAGTCTGTTAGAGTACTGTTCTATTAATTTATTTTAATTCAGTTATGAAAACCTGACTTATATCAATATTGAAAGTTCTTTAAATTAAGCTTAGGTTTTGATTGCATCGAAGGAAAAATTCTAGAAATATCTTATCAAGCCACTAAAATAATTAAGAAAATTATCTTTAAAACTAGTGCAAAGAGATTAAAAAATATTAACTTCTTTTTGATTTATTAATATTTTTCGGAAACATTAAGATTTGTATTTTTTTAAAATAACTTCTAATAAAATTACTATATTGCTTTCAATTTACGACAATTAGGCGTATAATTTTATCAGGTTTCGTGTATTCGGATGTAAATTTAGAGTTTAATATTTTTAAAACTAGAGTGCTTTTATAAACTCATTGAAAAATATAGTTCTAGAAACTTTTGCATAGTAGTGTATTACATTCTCTTATAAACTATTCAATGTAGGTATTATAATGTAGGTAAATATAATTCTTAAGCAAATAATAATTGTTCGAATAATTAAAAATTATTTACAAAATGCTTGTAAACTCGTCCCTTAACAATTAAAAATAATACTTGTTAAAAAAATCCAAAGAATACCGTTTTTAGTATGAATTTAATAGAAAACTGCTATTTTGTAGTTTTCGGTTACTTTCCAAGCCCAATGACAATGGCTTGAAAGTGGGATGGGGAGTCAAAATTAAAACATACTGGGTGGAAGTTATTCTTTGAATATGCGTCAAGAGGTTTTGATGCTTTAATTCACAAAAAAGTTATTAACAAGTAGCTCTTTTTTTCCATTTTTTTGAAAATCAAGCTTTGTCCATTTAAAACACCATGTTAATTTCAAAGGCTCGAGTCACGGCTTAACTTTGACAAAAAAAAGAAAACAAGAAAGATTTTGAGTTAATAAACTGTAAATGTAAATTAAGTATTTTTAAAATTGAACTATCTTAATTCGAAAGGCTTCGTAATTAATAAAATGTTTGCATCCAATTGAAACTTCAAAACCTTTTTTCAATTTTCAAAAACATTTTGATTAATATATTCATAATTAAATGCTTTTCTTCAATTTGAAATCCTATTAAAATAGTATTGCATTCTAAAATACTCCATTTTTTAAGCATTCAGTTTGAAAATTTTAAATTGAAAAATGTTTGTCTCAATATTTAACAATATTTGACTGTTTATTTAAAATAAGAAATTATAAATCAAACATTCAAAAATGAAATAAATAAAATTGAATTATTTAAAAGAAAATAAGCATCAATCGTTCGAATTTCAGAGTGCTGAATGTAAACTTAAAAATTTGCATTGTTTCATTTTTTTTAATTTTCAATTTGTAAATGACATTTTAGAATTTAGGTTTTTCAAGAAAGAACTCACAATCACTAAATTGTACTGCTTTTGAGTTAAAATAGTTTGAAAATGATATAATTTTGAACACTTAGAAATTTCTCTGAAAGAACTCTGGACGCACGCTTTGAGGTTCGCTATATCTGTTATAATAAATTTAAAATGAAGAAGTAAAAATGAAATATTCAAAAATAAACAAATTGAAATTAAATTATTTAAAATAAATTAAGCCTCGGATCATTAAAATGTCAGAATGCAGAACGCAAACTTAAAAATTTGCATTGTTTCATTTTTTTGAAATTTTTAATTTATAAGTGACATTTATTAATTTGAATTTTTCAATTGACATTTGATATTCTAATATTGCTATTTATTGTCCCCGATTCCCTGAACAAAAACAACGTAGCACTATTTTATTCGTAACTTTTTACTATAACTTAAATTTATAGAGAAAATGTTTATTTTTGAACTATACTGTCTAACTTTGAAAGCTTTAAAATAAAAATTATTTGTCTTAGACAATACGACAATTTCAAGTCGGCTGTGTTTAAAATTTTTCAATTTTTAATGTTTTGATTTTTAATTTTGTCTGTAATTTCAGAAATTAGCATTATTCAGAAAAAAAAGACAATACAATTTTCTCTATATTTATATATATATTATGTATGTACATATTTATAACTTAAGAATAAATCGAAATATTTTGATTTTTTCGCAATATCGTCTTAAAGAACTTCTGAAAATAGTTAATCTTGGGGATTTAATTATTCAATGACAATGTACATTCCTAATCACTCGGAGATTAGGTCAGGAAAAAGCATTCAGTATTTTTTGAACGGCCCCTACATATATGAGGTGTCAAAAAATGGTGTCTTCAAAGTATATATCATTCGACGCAGAATTTGATGAAACGTATAAATCAATAAAGTCTCGGAAAAGTATTTTTGGTAACTTTTTTGAAAAACTTAAGAATCAGTTATATCTGGCTGGTCTGAAAGATCTAAATTCTAAAATTCGAACAAGAAACCTAAAACTTAATGTAGGAAAGTGTCCTTAAAATTTTTACTCAATATCTTTTGTTAGCTTTAGTAAATTTCCCGAGTACCCCATCCTTTAAATTTGAAGATTACACCTGGAGATGTGAAGAAAAGCAGGTAGATATTCGGGGCGAGTTACCTTCCCCTTCAAGTGGGACCCTTACCCCTCTCACCTCTCTCGGTGCCGAGTGCTCGCCTGCGTCTGTAGTCGACCCATGTCAGCGGGGGGTCAATTTACTCATGAGGAATAAAATACAAAACATAAAGATTTTTTAATTTTGCAATTAGTAATTTGGAAATATTATATATGAAATCTACGTTTCTTGGCGATTCCAACGATATGTTACTTGACTTCGTAAGTTGAAAATTAGGAGTGTTTATTAGGCCATATCCCGCTTTTTCGGATTGTAACGCTCGGATCGACTAGTTTCTAGACAGATCGGCTATTTTGATTTGAAAAATTAATAATTAATTAATATAATTATTTGTTATGCCATAAAAGTCCAATGTATAGATTATGCACTCAATAAAAACTTTTAAATATAACCCGTTTCAAACAATAAAAGCATTCTTAGTTGAAATAGTATAATTTTAGGGTCTTAAAAATTAGACATAGTATGCGTAAAAATAAAATAACAAAAAATGTGCAACTTCACAATTTGAAGGTCTTAAAATTAAAAAGTCAATAGTATCGAAAGTTGAACAATTCTGCACAATTCTGCAATTGTTCCATTTTAAATATAAGCTTAATAGTTGAAATTTCTTCAAATGTAAACTTTCCCAATCAAATCATATCAACTTCAAGTGCAGAAAATGGAAGGACAATTTCATTGTCAATGAATGTAAAATTTCAGATATGTAAATCGTCTGCAGTTGAACAATTTTGAATAAGGTCGAAGTGAATCAAAAAAATTACGTTATCTTTTCTTTTTTCTATTCTGGTGTATTCTGTTATAAAAGTTACAATATATTCACTCGGTTGTGATTTACGTTACGTTATTCAAAATAGCGAAATTCACGCCTAGAGTTCTTAAATGCTCAAGAATTTATGTTGAGCAAATGCTCTCGAGAATATGCTCATCATTTAAGCTCGAACCTCATCGGCTCGAACAGAGCATTTATAGAGAATTTAAGAGAATTTAAAGCATTTATTGTTTAAACAAATATATATCATAATTAATGGGTATATTTTTACAAAAACATTCTAGAGTGAAATAAATATATGCTTTTTTCAAATTACAGAGTTGCTACTAGTCAGATAATTCCAGAAAGTCAGGGAATGTCAGGAAAAACCTGCACAGACTTAGAGAATTTTCGATAAATTGAAGTTGAAATTAATTTTGTTATTATGGTTAAAAATCGCAACTATTTGGTTGAAATATGTTTTCGAGATAAAAATTAATTGTTTTAACTAAAAACTTAACTCCTTAAGTTAAAAATTCAAATATTCAGTTTCAAATTCTTGTATTACATTGAAAACTCGAATTTTGTCGGAGAGTATTTAATCTTCTTTGTGACTAATTAATTTTTTTCCGGAAATTCCTTTGAAAATTCAAATATTTGGTTGAAAATTCATGTAAATATTTTGGCAGAAAATTCATCTTATTAGTTGAAAATTGATCTTTTTGGTTAAAAATGAGTTTTGAGTTATTTTGAATTAATCTTTTTAACTGGAAATGTTACTGTTCCGTTTTTTGTCGAAAATTTATATTTTTTGATAAAAATGTAATCTTCTTGGTTGAAAATTTCACTATTTCATTGAAAATTTCGATTAATTTAATTGAAAATTATGTTTTATAGATGGGAATTAATGTTTTTAACTGAAAACTTAACTTATCTATTTTTAGTTGAAAATTTATCTGTTTTCAGTGACAATTCAACTATTTGTTGAAAATCCGTTTTTTTGTTGTTGAAAAGTACTCTCATTAGTTAATATTTTATCTTTTTGGTTTATAATTCATTTCTTTACTTGAAAATTTAACTGTTTTGTTGATTTTTTTTGTTTGAAAATTTATTTTACTGATTGAAAATTATCCGATTTATCTGTTTGCAGTGATAATTGAACTACTTGTTGAAAATCCGTTTTTTTGTTGTTGTTAAAGAGTACTCTGATTAGTTGAAACTTTATCGTTTTGGTTAAAAATTCATTTCTTTTCTTAAAAATTGAACTGTTTTGTTGATTTTCTTTTTCGTTGAAAATTTATTTTACTACCTGCAAATTATCCTATTTTATTTTTGGTAGAAAATTTATCTTTTCAGTTTGAAATTCATGTATTTGGTCGAAAATTAAATTTTTTTATTTGAAAATTCATCATTTTAGTTGAAAATTCACTTTAACTATACCATTTTTTGTAAAAAATTTACCCTTTTTGATAGAAATGTAATGTTTTTCGTTAAAAAATTATCTGTTCAGTAGAAAATTTGACTATTCTACTTTCTGTTGAAAATTCATTTCTTTCATTGAAAAAAAAACTGTTTTGTTGAAATTCGTTTGTTTGTTGATAGAGAAAACATATTTTGGATTGAAAAATACACTATTTAGTCCAAGTTTCATATTTTTGGTTGAAAATTCATCATTGTGATTAAAAATTAATTTCTTCGGTTAACAATTCGTTTGTTTTTAGTTTAAATTTAATTTTTGTTCAACTGAAGATATAAATTTTCCATTTTCGCTTGAAAATTTACATTTTCAGTTGAAAATTAATTAATTTGGTTGAAAACTCGTTTTCCTTTTTAAATTTACCTTTCTGACTGCAAATTGAAATATTATATTTTTCATTTGTAAATTTATCTTTTTTAGTTTAAAATTGAATTATTTTGTTAAGCATTAATTTTTTTGGTTACAAATTGATTGTCTTAACTGAAAATTGAATTCTCCTATTTTTGGTTAAAAAATCGTTTTTGGATGAAAGAAAACTATTTTGTTGAAAATCCGTTTTTTCTGGTTGGGGATTTATTTTTCTGACATTATAGCTATTCTAATTTTGGTTGAAAATTGATTTTTTTAGATGAAAATTCATATACTTTGTTGAAAATGAGCCCTTTTGGTAGAAAATTAATCGCTTTGGTTTAAAATTCAACTATTTGATTAAAAATTCATATTTTTGGTTGGGGATTGATTGTCTTAACTGAAAATTGAATACTTTTATTTTAGTTTAAAAATCGTTTTTGGATGAGAAAAAAACTATTTTGTCGAAAATCTGTTTTTTTTTTCTGGTTGAAGATTTATTTTATTGACATTTTAACTGTTCTTATTTTGGTTAAAAATTAATTTTTTTAGATGAAAATTCATGTAATTTGTTGGAATGAGTCTTTTGGGTAGAAAATTAATCTTTTGGGTTGAAAATTCAACTATTTGGTCAAAAATTCATATTTTTGGTTGGAGATTTTAGCTGAAAATTCATTCCTTTGATTGAAAATTCATCTTTTTGACTTGAAAACACAACTAAAAAGTGTTTTGAATATATTTAGAAACAAAATTTATAGAAAATACGTTTTTTTAAATACTAATTGAAAATGCTCATAAATGCTCATTAAATTCTCAAAGCAGATAAGGGTCGAGCATATTCTCATGCTCGTGAGAATTTCTCCGAGCACTTAAAGTCTTTCTAACACTATACACGCCGAAATTATAATTCGTTAATTACACTGCAATTTTGAACAATATAACATGCAAATCGTTGTCCTTTATATAATTATTATTAAAAGATAAACGGATCATATTAAACAAAAACCATGAAATTCTTATTTACAGTTCAATTTGAACGGAATATAATTTCATTAAACAGTGATAAATATTCATTTGTTTATTGATTGTTATTGACATCGATCGCCGGATAACTTCGAATTCCTCTAGTGATCATGAATATTTTCACAAAACTATATTATCTACTGAAATTCCTTTCGGCGATAGCGCCTTTTTCGCCCATTTTACTCACGACAACTGTTAAGAGGGGATGGGTACTTCAGCGGGTAGAGAGGCACAGCGGGGTTGGGGATATTTTCGCCGACAGCGCCGTCTAAATTTATCCCACCCTACTAATAATTCTATCCCCACTCCACCGCCACTTGCCGCATCTAGGTGTATAATATCTTTGGGTCCACGCTGTCAAAGATTGATGATGCGGTGTACTTACAATATTTTTTGAAAGTTGTGTCCAGCATAAAAGTTGAGTGAAATGTGTTGTTTCAATGTTGAATTATGTAAGTATTGAAATCGCTATTGGCCTCGCTCAGTGGCCGCCATACTTCGCATTTTCGTGCTCATCGCGAATACCGACCGAACTGGCAAGCGTTCTTGACATTTAGTTGGAATTTTTCTTTCTGCATCTTTTATACTCAAATGATGTACATAAACGTACTTCACTGTCGGCTCTTGCATTTCTCAAAGTTTGAAGCCGATATTTCACTTATAAAAAAAGTTCTTAGGTTCAAAAAATGCACCCAGTTTTAATTTCTTCGAGAATAATTTTTTGCGAAATTCCTCATTGAATCAAGTACGTAAACGTAGTTTATTGTCTTCTCATACATTTTCCAAAGTTTCAGCCCGATATTTTATTTACAAAAAAAGTTCTTAGATTGAAAAAAAAAAATTGGAAAATTGAAAAAGTGAGGTCGGTAATGTAGGTATTTGGCTGTGTCACATGCCCTTAAAACATTTGTTCAAGTTGAATGTAAATTTATCTCAAGAAGATATCAACACGTGTTTAAAGTTACCTATGCCAGTGTCTAAAGTACCTCATCTCGAATGTGCGCATGCGCAGCTTTTTCACCAGTGTCTCGAGTAATCTATCTTCAAACTGCGCATGCGCGAAAAAATTTTCACGCACAGTCTGCTCAAATAAGGTACTTTAGGCACCATCTACATGCAAGCAAACGTTAACTTTTGAGGTGGGTGTTGCAAAAAATGCATTTTTGGCAGCAGGTCTTAAACACAACCAAGGCAATATTTTATTGAAAACACTAAGAGAGCATCCCTTCAATTTAAATTACTTGCCAAAGGACACAAGAACATTGTTGAAAACTCCGACAGTCGTAGTGACCTCAATTATCCAATAAGTCGCTGGAGGAGAATATCTTTACCTTGGTTTTAAGAGCAACCTCATGAAAAAATTAGAAAGTCTTCCTCAAATTATGTTACCCGACCGATTAGAAATTGATTTAAGTACCGATGGAGGTAAGATTGACAAAGGCTCGGACCAGTTTTGGCCTCATCAGTTCCGAGTTTTCAATATAGCGGACAAAAGACCGATGATTGCCGGTATATTCAAAAGAAGGCACAAACCTACGAATGCGTCTGAGTTCTACGAACAGCTGATGCAGGAAATTACAGAAATTCAGAATGAAGGTGGAATTTTAGTAAGAAATCTTCGAATTCCGTTATTATTTCGATGTTTTGTTGCGGATGCACCTGCTAGAGCTTTTATCTTGAACCACTATGGACATAATTCAACCAGCCCGTGTTCGAAATGCAAAGTTGAAGGTTTTCGGTTTGAGGGAAGAATGGTTTTTCCAGGCATCAGACATCCGCCAAGAACGGATGAAGAGTATAGCAATTTCGTTGACGAGGATCACCAAAAAGGCAGAAGTCCACTAGCTGAAATACTGGGATTAGTAACACGTGTACCATTTGAAATTATGCATTCCGTGTGGCTTGGAAACGTTAAAAAAGTATTTGAAGCCCAGGAGGATGGCAAGTTTGGATTTCAACGACTGAATGCAAGGAAACTAAACATAGTTGATTCGCGAATGTTACGCCTCAGAGATTACCGTCCATCAGAATTTAATCGCCGCAGACCAAATGAGATAACAACGTACAGTCAATTCAAAGCCACTGAATTTAGACAAATTTGTTGTTATACATCTCCAGCTGTTCTGAAAGATGCATTTTTTGAAGAATATTATAAACACTTCATGATGCTTCACTCAGCAATACGTCTTCTCCTTTCAGAGGACACATCCCCAGAAATGTACCCTTATTGTCAAGAGGCTCTGGAATCATACGTAACATTGTGTGAGCAACTATACGGGTAACAATTCCTATCCTACAATATGCATTCCCTGTTACACATTGTGAGCGATGCAGAAAATGTGGGCAATTTGGATTCGTGCAGTGCATTTATTTATGAAAATAACATGCCCGAGTTTCCCAAACATGTTCGTAAGCCAAATCAATCTCTCCAACAGTATTACAAAAGGATGAAAGAATGCTCTGAATCTAATTTCGTGCACTTGGATAATGATGTTATTCGTTTATCACAACCTCACGCTGGAGGACCACTGCCACGAGAGATTCCTGCCCACCTTTGCCAACAATTCCACAAATTGGTAGTAGGTAACGTCACGTTCTCGACTGCTTTGCGCGACAGTTGTTGTTTTCTTAAAACATCAAAAGTGTGCGTAATGAAAAATATTTTTCGAATGGAGGAAGATATTTTGATCGTGATTTAAGAGTTTCGGAACTTGACCCCAGTATATGATGCTGGTGTTACATCTTCTGACGTAGGCGTATACCACTGTTCAGACTTAAGGGGTACACTCCAAGCAGTCAGTTTAAAAGACATCAAGAATAAAATCTACAGGATGTCAAAATGGAGTGATGTCGAAGGAGAAGAAGTTGCAATTGCTGATGAATGGATTTGTGTTACTTTCTTAACACCATTTGTTCTGCCTGGAAATGTGACATAAACAATAACTCCAGTTTTTAATTTTCATAATGATTTCATATTGTACAATTCTAAATGATCAAAATTTAATATTATTCAATTTATAACACTTCAGATATCCTGCTCCCAAAAAACATTATACACTTTTCATTAATAAACTTGAAATGAAGAATTTCTCCACTGCCAATGTATATTATCAATGACATCGTAATATGACATAATTTAGAATTATGGATAAACGAAAAAAGAATTTAACAAAGGTGCAAAAGATCATCCGAAAGTCTAGTTGCGGAAGAAACATCATAACGCCCAGAAATCTGCTTACAACATCCTCTAGTGATGAGGCTCCTTACACGGAGAGGAGTTAACCGCGACCGTTACTGCCAAGTCCGCTGCCGTCGCGCAGAACTTGCGAGTGGGAGGGAGGCAGAAGCTGTTGCTGCGCTCGCATAAACCATTGCGGGCGAACCTCAACCGTTCTGGAGCGTGACCGTAATACGCAGCGTAGCTATAGTTACTCCACTCGCAGTGATAGGTACGGTTTACTCCGCAAGCATCACTGCGCGCACCGTTTTTTTCGATGTGGGTAAACCTGGAACTACCACTTAGCCCAGAAAACGCAAGACCTTTGCCATAATTAAGGGCTCATTGAAGGCTCATTTGGTAGCCAAAAGCCAGATTTTGGGCTCTGCCACTTACACGCTTAACTCACAAACTAACAAACAATGACTCGAAAATATAATAAATTTCGACGTTTGTGACAGCGAGACAAAAACATTCGAGTACGCGCGACGACGACCAACTGATATCGTTAGACTTCAGACTGTCCAATCCCATTACGGTGGTAACCGCAACGGATCGGGAATCTGGCCGTAACTGTTACTGCGACGGACGCAACAGTCGCGGCAGAATCTTTTACGGTGGCGCGCCGTGACTATCACGGTGTAGGAGTAATATTTCCGTCATCAACCGTCACCGTCGCTGCTCAGCCACAACATGATTTTTTTGCAGAACTCTTGCAGTCGGCGCAGCAATGGTTACGGTGAAAAATGCACCCGCTCTGGTTTACTTCTCTCCGTGTACAAATGAAATGTATCGTCAGGCTTGTCGATGTCTGTTCAAAGCAAGATCAAAGAACTGAAGGGTAAACTCGCTGAAATAACAGACGATGAAATGCAAGCAAAAAAATTTCCAAAACCAGCCACATCCACATCGAAATCTACGTCTGTCCTAACGCATGTACCGAAACCAGCCAAGAATTCTTCAAAAGCAAGATCTACGTCTTCTGCGACTTATTTGCCTGCAAATCCCACATCACATTTTACTTCGTAAGTTAATGTATGCATACAAGCATACAAGAAGCAGAAGCCCATCTATCAATTGTTTTGAAGGCGTCTAGTAATCTAGTGATTTTTTCGGCAAAATGAGTTTTAGGGAAAATGAAATTTCAGACAAGTAAATACCTACTTTCTGCACCATGCTGTGCGAAAAGCACAGCGATTGAAATGGAGCCCTGTGATTGGTCGAGAACCTTGTGCGCCATGCGTTGTGCGCTGTGCAAATGTGTGTGCGCCCCGCTTCAATTCTCGCGGTTCGCGGCCAAAGTAACCCAATTCACGGGTCTCTCGGACTTGGGTAGCCCAAATTGCGACTTGTCGAGAATCACCGATTTCAGTCGCGCACAGAGCTCCTGAAGTAGTCCAATTTGCTGGTTGGTATGCAATCGAACAAAATATCGATTGTACAAAATAGCATTTGGCCAAAAAGTGGTATAGTTTGTGC
>CAKNXH010042485.1:0-12902 GCA_932178445.1 Andricus quercusramuli
AAATTGGTCTTTTCTGGATAATAATTAATCCTCTTGGTAGAAAATTGATGTTCTTATTTGAAAATTCATCTTCTTCGTTGAAAATTCATCTTCTCAGTTGAAATTTAATCGATTTTGGTTGAAAATTCATGTATTTTGTTGAAAATTCCTGTAATTTTTTTTTAAATTTGTCTTTTTTGGTATAAAATTAATCTTCCTGGTTCGAAATTCAACTACTTTGTAGAAAGCTCGTCTTTCTTTCTTGAAAATTCAACATTTTGGATGAAATTTTTTTTCTTTATTGACTGAAAAATATTTCTTGGAGAAAAATTTAACTATTTTTGAAAATTCGTCTTTTTTATTTGAAAATTGGCCTCTTTTGGTAGAAATTTAATATTTTTTGTGTAAAAATGCAATTGTTTCGAAGATAATCCATCTGTTTTTGTTGAAGATTTTTGGTAGAAAATTAATCTTCTTGGTTGAAAACTAACTACTTGGTTGAAAATTTACGTATTTTGTTGAAAATTCGTCTCTTTTATTTGACAATTATTAATCTTCTTTGTTAAAAATTCAGCTTTTCAGTTGAAAATTAATCGTTTTTGGTTGAAAATTCCTGTATTTTTTTTAAGAATTCGACTTTTTTGGTATAAAATTAATATTCCTGATTGAAAATTTAACTGCTTTGTAGAAAGCTTTTTTTTCTTGAAATTTCAACATCTTGGATGATTTTTTTTCTTTATTGACTGAAAAATCTTTCTTGGTCAAAAATTGAAATATTTTTGAAAATTCGTCTTTTTGATTTGGAAATTGGTCTCTTTTGGTAGAAATTGAATATTTTTTGGCTAAAAATGCAACTGTTTCGTAGAAAATCCATCTGTTTTTATTGAAGATTTTTGTTAGAAAATTAATCTTCTTGGTTGAAAATTAATTATTTAGTTGAAAATTCAACAAATTGAGTCAGCGAATTCGGTCGGTGAAAATTACGTAACATGGGAGGGGGGCAAAACTTAAGGACCATAATAGAGGGGGAACGTTGTTCAAAATTTTTAATTTATTTCGTATTTTATTTATGTACTTCACATATTTTTGTTCTGAAATCTGAGAAGTAAACACTATAATTATTAGCAATTAACTTCTAGTATTTCATTTGTTATGCCATCCGCACTTATATGTTGAAGTAAAACTTGTAAACAATTGAAAATTGTCACGCGGGCAATTAAATTCGCAACTGCATCGTAACTAGTATCCTCTATGTCACTTCTAATTTACTTTACGAGCAGATGTCTTGTCTGCAGTTCGTACTTAGAACTGAATAGTTATTTTATTGTATACAACAAATTTCTCGATTGTTTGTAAAATTACAATAATTTACTGGCGGTGAATAATTCATTAAAAAATTTTAATTAACCAAATTTTCCAAACTATAACTACTGTGTTATTCCAAATTTGAAAAAGTCCTTTATTATTCCCATAATAGCTTGCTGTAGGAAATGAAAAATCCAAAAGGTCTCTAAATATTTTTTTTATCGTTAAAATAAATTAATAATAATTTTTCACCCTTCAAATTTTGAACACTTTCCAGTTGTTAATTTTTTTTTTTTAACGAGAAATTGTTTAATAAGTATTCAAAATTTTTTAAATTTCAGTCGATTTCATAATAAGGAGATGTATTTAATTTTCGGAATTTTGATTACTTTTAATCTCTATTTTGAATGTTCAACTATTTTATTGAAAATTCGTCTTTTTTGATTGAAATAAACTGTTTTTGGCTTATAATTCAATAAATTTTTGTTTGATTGAAATATCCACTATTCGATTTTTCCATGCATTAAGTATGAACTTTGTTGAAAATTAATTTTTTTGATTGAAGATTCATCATTTTAGTTTAAAGTTCAAAATGAAAATAAAATTATGAAACAAGGAGAATAAAATTCGAAAAGAAACGAAAGTAAAATTTTGAAAGACAAAATTGTGAAAAAAGGAAAGTAAAATTGTGAAAAAAAGAAAAACAAAAATGTGAAAAAAAGGAAAAAACTCGTGAAAATAGGAAAATAAGATTGTGGAAAAAAATGGAAATAAAATTTTGGAAAAGGAAAAATACAACTGTGACGAAAAGAAGAAAAATATGAAAAAATTGTGAAAAATAGGAAAAAAATATAATACAATTGTGAACAAGTGGAAAATAAAATTTTGAAAAAAAAGAAAATAAAATTGCAAAAGAAGGAAAATAAAATTGTAAAAAAATTAAAATTAAATTGTGAAAGATAGAAAATAAATTGTGCAAAAAAGGAAAATAAAATTGTGTAAAAAAGAACAAAAAATTAAAATCGTGAAAAGAATGAAAAGAAAATTGTGAAAATAAGGAAAATAAATCTGTGAAAAAATTGAAAATAAAATTGTGAAAATAAGGAGAATAAAATTGTGAAGAAAAGGAAAAAATGCCGAGAAAAGAAAAATAAAATTGCTAAAAAAGGGAAGGAAAATGGTGAAAGAAGGAAAATAAAATTCCAAAAGAAACGAATATAAAATTGTGAAGAAATAGAAAATAAAATTGTGAAAGGGGGAAAATAAAATTGTGAAAAAAAGGAAAATAAAATTGCGAAAGCAAGGAAAATAAAATTTCGAATAAAAGGAGAATACAATTGTGAAGAAAAGAAAAATAAATTAGTGAAAAAAGAACAAAAAAAAAATTGTGGGAAAAAAACGAAAATAGAATTGTGAAATAAAGGAAAATTAAATTTTGCAAAAAGAAAATAAATTGTGCAAAAAGGAAAACGAAATAGAATAGAGTGAATGCAAATAATATGGGAAAATGAGCTCCTCCACTTAGTGGATGAATATTTACAAAACTTGATTGAAGCGCCTGTATAATAAGTACTGACAAGTTTAGATCTATGAATAATCATCTTGTCGTCAGTGAATATTGAATTTGGGATTTTTTAGCAACCCCGATACAACAATTTGATGTGATTCCTTTATCCACAATAAAATTATAAATATGAGGTAAATTTAATACAATTGCGTGAAGGAAAATGAAATTTTGAGAAAAAAAAGTGAAAAAAGGAAAATAAAATTGTGAATGAAGGAAAATAAAATTGAAAAATAAATGAAAATGAAATTGTTAAGAAATGGGAAATAAAACTGTGACAGAAGGAAAATAAAATTGTGTAAAAAAGAAAGAAAAATGAATAAAATTGTGAAAAGAATGAAAAGAAGATTGTGAAAATAAGGAAAATAAAATTGTGAGGAAAATGAAAAAAAAATTGTGTAAATAAGAAAAATGAAATTGTGAAGTAAAGGAAAAAAATGTGAAAAAAGGAAAATAAAATTGTGAAAAAAAGAAAAGTTAAATTTTGTAAAAAGGAAAATTAAATTGCCAAAGAAACGAAAATGCGTTTGTGAAGAAATGGAAAACAAAATATTGTGAAGGAAGGAAAATAAAATTGTAAAAAGAACGGGGGAAGGGGATAGAATAAAATTGTGAAGAAAGAAAAATAAAATTATGAAAAGAAGGAAAGTAAAATTGTGAAAAACGGAAAATAAAATTTTAAAAGAAACAAATATAAAATTGTGAAGAAATGGGACATAAAATTGTGAAAGAAGGAAAATAAAATTGTGCAAAACGGAAGGAAAATAGAATAAAATTGTGAAAATAGGAAAATAAAATTTTGAAAGAAACAAATATAAAATTGTGAAGAGATGGGAAGTAAAATTGTGAAAGAAGGAAAATAAAATTGTGCAAAACGGGGGGAAAATAGAATAAAATTGTGAAAATAAAATTTTAAAAGAAACAAATATAAAATTGTGAAGAAATGTGAAATAAAATTTTGAAAGAAGCAAAATAAAATTGTGAAAAAATGAAAAAAAATTGTGGAAATAAGGAAGAAAATAAAATAAAATTGTGGAAAAGGGAAAATAAAATTGAGAAAGCAAGGAAAATAAAATTGCGAAAAAAAGGAAAATAAAATTGTGAAAAAATGTGGAAAAAGGGAAGAAAAATAGAATAAAATTGTGAAAAAAGGAAAATGAAATTCTGAAAGCGAGGCAAATAAAATTGCGGAAGCGGAAAATACAATTGTGAATAAAAAAAAAAAAATTAGTGAAAAAAGGAAAAAAAAATAGAATAAAATTGTGAACAAAAGAAAAATGAAATATCCAGCAAAAGAAAATAAATTGTGCAAAAAGGAAAATAAAATAGAATAAAGTAATTGCAAATAATATGTGAAAATGGGCTCCTCCACTTGGTGGATGAATATTTACAAAACTTGATAGAAGTGTTGACAAGTTTAGATCTATGAATAATCATCTTATAGTTAGTGAATTTGGAATTTGGGATTTTTTAACAACCCCGATATAAAAATTTGATATAATTCCTTCATCCACAATAAAATTATAAAGTTGATACAATTGCGTAAAGGTAAATAAAATTTTCAAAAAAAAAAGAAAAACGAAAAAAGAAAAAAGGAAAATAAAAATGTGTAATATAGAAAAAAATGAACAAAATTGTGAAAATAAGGAAAATAAAACTGCGAAAAAAAATGAAAATAAAATTGTGAAGAAAAGGAAAAAATTGTGAAAAAAGGAAAGTAAAATTGTGAAAAAAGTAAAATAAAATTTTAAAAGAAACGAATATAAAATTGTGAAGAAATAGAAAATAAAATTGTGAAAATAAGGAAAATAAAATTTTGAGAAAAATGAAAATAAAATTGTGAAAAAAAAGGAAAGTAAAATGGTGAAAGAAGGAAAATAGAATTGTAAAAGAAACGTGAATGAAATTGTGAAGAAATGGAAGATAACATTGTGAAAAAAGGGGAAAAAATAGAATAAAATTGTGAAAAAAGTAAAATAAAATTGTGAAAAAAGGGGGGAAAATTGTGGAAAAAAGGAAAGAAAAGAATATAATTGTGAAAAAAGGGAACATAAAATATTGAAAAAAAGATAATAAATTGTGAAAAAAGGAAAAAAATAGAATAAAGTGAATGCAAATAATATGAGAAAATGGGCTCCTCCACTTCGTGGATGAATATTTACAAAACTTGATAGGAGCGCTTAATGGCACCTGGAAGTACTGACAAGTTTAAATCTATGAATAACCATCTTTTAGCACTATGTACACCATTTTATGACGGCAAGAATGTTTATTCATGCCGTCGTCAAGGCTGCCACTCTTCGCAAACTCTACTCTCTGTGAGATGTACTTTGAAACATTATTTATACCCTCTTACACGAACTTTCTCAATATCTTAAAACACGGAAAATAGGGGAATTTTTCAAAAAAATAGGAGGATAATAGGGGCGTCAATTCTTTAGAATTTTCTTTTGAATTCTTTTGAATTTTTGAATTGTGGCCTTTCCACCATAAATGATGAACTTTTAATTCAAAAGTAGATTTTTTAACAAAATAGAAGAATTTTTAATCAAGAAAGATGAATTTTCAACCGAATAGTTGAATTTTCAACTAAAAAAGATGTTTTCAACAAAATAGATGAATGTTCAAACCCAAAAGGCGAATTTGCATCAACAAAATTAATTTCTAAACAAATGGTTGCATTAACAAACAAATAGTAATAGTAATAAATTGTCAACCACGAGGGATTACTTTTTTATCATAAAAGATTAATTTTCAATCCAAAAGGACGACATTTCAACAAAACTTGAGCAAAATAGTTGAATTTTCAACCTACAAAGGTGCATTTACCACCAAATGGTCGAAATCTTCAAACAAGAGAGTTTAAAATTCAACCAAAAACAGTTATATTCCTAAGCCAAAAAGACAACATTTTTAGAAGACAGTTGAATTTTCAACCCGAAGAGTTGATTTTCAACAAAAAAGTTCAATCTAACCCAGAAAGGTATTTTGTTATTTTTCTTATTTTTTCTTATTATTTTAATTTATTATTTTTTAAATTATTTTTTATTATTATTTAATTATACCATGAATTATTAATTTTTTTTACCAAAAGTCGAAGTTTTAATAAAATATTTGAATCCTCAACAAAATAGATGAAGTTTCAATAAAGAAACATGAATATTAAAACAAAGACTTGAATTTTCTACTAAGAAAGATTTTCTCTGAACCAAAAATGAAATTTGCAAAATTTTCTGTTTTAAAAATTAATTTTAAAACATCAAAAATGTAATTCTCAACTGAACAGTTGAATTTTCAACCAAGAAATATGACTTTTCTACTATAAAAGATTAATTTTCAATTCAAAAGGACTAAAATTTACCTAAACAGTTTAATTTTTCTACAAAAGAGATGACTTTATTAAAATAGTTGAATTTTCATCCTACAAGGTGCAACCTACTGATCTAAATTTTCAAAAAAAAGAAAAAGATTAAAATTCTATTAAAAACAGTTGAATTTTCAACCCGAAAAGTTAAATTTCAACAAAAAAGTTCATTTTCAATCCAGAATGGTGACTTTTCTACCACAAATGATGAACTTTTAGTCCAAAAGTAGATTTTTTAACAAAATAGAAGAAGTTTTAATCAAGAAAGATGAATTTTAAACCAAATAGTTGAATTTTCTACTAAATAAGATTTTTTAAAACCAAAAATGGAATTTTCGAAATTTTCAATTTTAAAAATTAATTTGAAAGCAAAACGAATTTAGAACCTATTGAATTAAATTAAAAAGACAAATTTTCAACTAAATAGTTTTATGTTCTACAAAATTGTTGAATTTTGAAGCCAAATAGACGAATTTTCTACGAGACAGATCAGTTTTTAACTAAAATGATGCACCAATTGAAGCAATGTTTTAAACAGTAGTTAAACTTTAAACCAAGTAGTTGATTTTTCAACAACAACAAAAAATATTTTTTCAGAAAACAGTTAAATTTTAAACCAAAAGAGATGAATTTTCGATCAAGAAAGATAACTTTTCTACCATAAAAGAATAATTTTCAATCAAAATGGACGAAATTCTAACAAAACCATTTAATGTTCTACCAACAAAGGTGATTTTATCAAAATAGTTAAATTTTCAACGTCCAAAGGTTACACTTTGAACCAAATGATCGAAATTTTCAAACAAAAAAGATTAAAGTGTACTAAAAGCAGTTGAATTTTTAAGTCAAAAAGGAACAATTTTTAGAAGACAGTTCAACCCGAAAAGTTGAAGTTTGATAAAAAATTTCATTTTCAACCCAGAAAGGTGATTTTGTTACCACAATGATGAATTTTCTACGAAAAGTCGAATTTTTAACAAAATAGTTGAATCCTCAACAAAAAAGGTGAAGTGTTAATCAAGAAAGATAAATTTCGAACAAAATTCTTGAATTTTCTACTAAAAAAGATGTTTTTTTTTTAAACAAAACAAATTTTCAACCTGTTGAATTAAACAGAAAAGACAAATAAACTATTTTTAAAGATCTTTTAAGCTTACTCAGATTTTTTCTAAAAAGTTGAAACCTGGAAAAATTGGAATATTTTTCTTTAAGATCTCCCACATTCTTTTTTGTCTTTTTGGTAAATGTTTTGAAATCTATTTCAATTTTCTCTTAGAATATGGTCATTATATAAAATGTTGTTTACCATATATTTGAGTTTTTTATAAACTTTGACTCCCAAAGAATTCAAATGTGAAATTAAAACTTGATTTCGTTTATTTAATAATTTATAATAATTTATTGAAATAGACGTTCTTTAAATTAAAAAAAGTTCTTGAAGATGAAATAAATAAAACAATATTTTGATGTAACACTGAATGATTTACAAATAGTCAAAAAGTCATAGAAATATTGAAATTACTGACAAGAAAAGAAGTATTAGGTTTGTTTTTCAATTTATATAAATATAATTTTTATAAGATTCTTGAGAGAATTAAAAAAGATTTTTGAATATTTCAGATGTGTCAAAAAAGAATCTAAAAGATCTTGAAGACATTTCTTTATTTTACAGGATCTGACAAAATATTAGGAAAAATGAGAGTAATTTTAAAAGATATATAGGACTTTTAGAAGTTTGGAAGAAATAAAAAAACTATTTGTTAAATGTTTCTAAGTTTTAAAATATTTTTGATCTATTTAAACCCTTCTAAATTCCTTAAAATATTTTTAACTGACTCAAATTTTTCTTAAAATTTCAAAAAATCATTAAAAATGTAAAAAAATTGCGTTAAAATCTTTCAAATTTTTCCGAGAAATTTCAGGAAAAATTGTTTATTCTCTTGAAACCTTTCAAAATTCTTTTAAAATATCTAAAGTTTTCGTTCGAAATCTTTAACAATCTACATTTTGTAAAATCTTTCAAAGCTTAAAATTCTTTTTGAATCACTTAAAATCTTATAAATATTTCTTGAATTTACTTGATCTTTTTATTGTTTAATCTTAGCAAATTAAAACATTTTGCTATAAAATATTCTACGCTATTTTTTGAAATTTTAGGATAACGTTTGAAATGTTTGGAAATCTATTTCCATTTTTTTTAAGTTTATTTTCCAAATCAAAAACTATTTAAAATTTCGCCAAGAATCTTAAGAAAATTACTTTTTTTCAATCTTTTTAGAATTTCTAAACCTTCTAATCTTTCAAAATTATTTGAATTTTTTCTGAAATTCTGTTATTTTCTGCAAAATTGAAAAAATTGCCTGAAAAAGTTGGAGATTCTTTGGCAATTTTAGAAATCTTCTGAAAAGTTTTGAAATCTTTTTAAATATTCTCTTTAAATTAATTTTCAAAATAAAAAATCATTTGAAATTTCTCCAAGAAGCTTAAGAAAATTCTTTTTTTTCTTGTTAGAATTTCTAAACCCTCTAATCCTTTAAAATTATTCAATTTTTTTTTTGAATTTCTTTTAAATTCTGAAAAATTAAACAAATGCCTTAAAATTTTACAGATTCTTCTTTGACAATTTTAGATATCTTTTGAAATGTTTTGAAATCTTTTTAAATATTCTCTTTAAATTAATTTTTAAAAATAAAAAATCATTTTAATTTTTCTTGGAAACTTTTACACTTTTTTTTTTTAATTTGAGGAAATAATTAAAATTATTTTGTAATCTTTCTTAATTTTCTCTTAGAATTCATTGACGAAAGATCATTTGAAATTTTCCCATGAATCTTAAGAACATTTTTTTCATTCTCTTGACACTCTGCCAAATTCAGTTCACGTAAAGATTCTTTAAATCTGAAAAATGAAAATTGTCTTGAAGTTTTTCATATACTTTTTCCAATCATTTTGAAATGTTCAAAACTTAAAATTATTCTTTAAAAACAAAACCTAAACCATTTAAAATTTTCCCAGAAATCTAAAAAAAATTAATCTCCTCAAATCTTTCAAAATGATTAAAAACCTTCTAATTTTTTTTAAATTCTTAGAAATAAGTTTCTGCCCGTAATTTAATTCTTCTTATCTCTTTGAAAATTTAAAAAAGTTTACAACTTAATGTATGGTAGCAAAATGTAAAGAACAGAATTATTTCTCAACACTTAACAATTATTTACAATTTAAATTTTCTCGTTTCCGACCACAATGTGTTTTTTTTTAAATTTTTATGAAGAAAAAAAACGTGAATCGCCCGGCATATTTTCAAGCATTTGACGGCGACAGAAATATGAATTTCAAATGTGTAAAAATTTTTCTTTTTCAAATATAAATTCGAAAATTTTATTTTTGCGCTATGCTGGTATCAATAATGATTTGAGAGCATGTGCAAACAAAATAGTGGATGACCCTATTCATTTGAAAAAAAAAAACATTTGAAATTTTCCCCATAATGTTAAGAAAATTTTATTATTCTTTTGAAAACTTTCGAAAGTCTCAAAGAGCTTTTAATTTTTTTCAAAATCTCGAAAAATCTATAATTTTTTCAAATCTTCTCAAGATTTTTTTTTTATTTTGGAATCTTTTCAAAGTTTTTAAATATCCTTTGTAACATTTCAGTTTCCCTACAAAATTTTAATCCTGCAAAATATAAAAAAGTCTTAAAATCTTCCAAATTCTGTTTGGAAATATTTTGAAATCTTCAAAATTTAAAATTAATCTTTTTAAAAAAACCTTACTCATTAAAAATGTTCCCAGAAATCTTTTTGTCGATACCAATAATTTTTTTGTTACTGGTACGAATAAAGATTTTCCAAAAGAAAAAAGTAGATTGATTGAGATTGGATAAAAATTACGATTTTTAGTAAGATTATAGAAAAAACAGAATGAAAAAAATTAAAAAAGGGCTGGTTCGAAACATTGGATATGTTTTCTCCTATACTCATCCTTTTTTTCTAGTTTATTTATTAAAAAATTATAAATAATTATTATCTTATAAGTATTTTCTAGTTTAGCTAGAAACTAGGAAAAAGATTTTTTCGTTACCTAATGACAGCTGTTAGGAAAAATAAAAAAAAAATCAATTCCGGCTTGCGCAAACAAAAACGATAGGTTTTAAAAATAGAGAGGGAAAAGAAGTGATCTCTTATTTAGCGAGGAAACAAGTTGGAAACAAACTAAAGATTTCGTAAAGAAATTTATTTTATTTTTCTGTTTTTTCTTTAGTTATGGCGTTTTTCAATTATCGACCATTTTCAAATTTTTGCTTTCATACAAGTTCTTAAGGATTTGCTTTTTTCAATTTTCTGGTACCTTCAATATTCTTTTTTTTTAAATCCTTTGGAACAACAATTTATTTAAAATTTGAAAATGCATTTAAATAAATAAATAATAGCGAGGGAGACAGTTCGTCCCCTTCTTCAGCTGATCCCCCTTTTTCTCCCTTAAATTGAAAAAAACACCTAAAACACCTTAAATCGAGAATTTTGACCCATTTTTCCCCTTTTTTACAAGGTTTTGATTCATTTTCAAGAATCGTACACGAATTATTTTTTAATTTTGCAGAGGAATATATTATTTTAAATAAAATTGATTACATGAATATTTTGAACTAAAATGATGAATCTTCTACCAAAAAATGAATTATTAACAAAGTGCTTCAAATTTAAACACAGTAGTTGAATTTTCAAACAAACAAGATGAATTCTTAACGAAAAATATAACATTTAATATTTCAACCAAAAAATATTTTTAGTTCAAATAAAAAAAATTGAGCTCTCAAAAAAGAAGACTTTTCAAAAAATAGTTGATTTTCCACATAATTGTTGAATTTTCAAGCCAAAAGACGAATTTTCTACAAGATAGTTGAACGTTCAACTCAAGAAGATAAATTTTTCAAACTGAGACGATGAATCTTCAACCGAACAAATAAAGTTTTAACTAAGTGGGTGAATTTTCAACAACAACAAAATTAATTCCCCACGAAAACTGTCATTTTTGACATTTCATTTGAACAAAATATTTTTATTTCAAATCAAAAACAGTCGAATTCATCCGAAAAAGACGATTTTTTAACAAAATAGTTGATTTTTCAGTCTGGTAAGAAAAAAATGTAAACCAAATTGTGGAGTTTTCAAGCTAGAAAGACGAATGTTCCACAAAACAGTAGAATTTTAAATTGAGAAATATGAATTTAAAAAAAAAATAATTTTCAACTAAATATTTTAATTTAAAAACAAATAGTTGAATTTTATAACAAAAGAATTGTGAAATGTTAAGCTAAAGAGACGAATTTTCCACAAAACAGTTTAATATTCAACTTCAAAATGTGAATTTTCAACAAAAAAGGTAATTTTGAACAAAAATAAACAAAGAAATTTTCAATAAAATTGTTCCATTTTCAACCAAAGAGACAAATCATCAACCAAGAAAGATTTTTTAGTCATGAGAGAAAAAAAAATTGAAACAAATTATTGAATTTGTTAGCCGAAAAGACGAACTTTTTACAAAATAGCTGAATCTTAAATTCAAAAATATGAATTGTTAACAGAAAAATTAATCTTCGAGCAAATATTTGAATTTTCAACCAAACATTCGAATTTTGTACGAAATTGTGAAATTTTTAAGTTTAATTTTCAAGAAAAAAAATGTTCAGAAAAAAAATTTGAATTTTCATCGAAAGAGATGAATTTTGAATAAAAACAGCTTTTTCAATCAAAGCAGCAAACATATTTTAACATTTTTCTAGAAAACAGTTGAATCTTAAATGCAAAAATATGTATTTTCAACAGAAAATGATTTTTAACTAAATATTTAAGTTTTCAAATAAATAGTTGAATTTTGTACCAAATTGTGAAACTTTTAAGCCAAAGAGATGAATTTTGTTCAAAACAGTTTAATTTTCAACTGCAAAATGTGAATGTTCAACAACAACAAAAAAAAAAGAATTTTCAACAACATATTTCAGTTTCCAACCAAAGAGATGAATCTTCAACTAAGAAAGTTTTTTCAGTCAAGAAAGAAAACAAATTCAAAAAAGTCAATGAACTTTTAAACCAAAGATGAAATTTCTGCAATACATTTAAATTTTCCACCCGAAAGTGTGAATTTTCAACATAAAACTTAATTTGAAACTAAACAAAAAAATTATTTTCAATAAAATAGTTCAATTTTCTACCAAAGAGATTAGTCTTCTGCCAAGAAAGAGTTTTCAGTCAAGAAAGAAAACAAATTTCAACCAAAATGTTGAAATTTCAAGCCGAAAAGACGAATTTTTTATAAAACAGTTAAATCTTAAATTCAAAAATATGAATTTTTAACAAAAAAATTAATTTTTAACCAAACATTTCATTTTTTAACCAAACTGTTGAATTTTATGCGAAATTGTGAAATTTTTAAGTGTAATTTAAAAAAAAAGAATTTTCATAAAAATAGTTGAATTTTCATCAAAAGAATTGAATTTTGAATAAGAACAGATATTTCAGTCAAAGAAGCAAACAAATTTTAATATTTTTCTAGAAAACAGTTGAATCTTAAATTTAAAAATATGAATTTTCAACAAAAAATGATTTTTAACTAAATATTTTAGTTTTCAAATACATACCTGAATTTCGTACTAAATTGTGGAATTTTTAAGCCAAAGAGATGAATTTCATT
>CAKNXH010042486.1:0-10535 GCA_932178445.1 Andricus quercusramuli
GAAGCGGTACAACGCATACTTAACACTCCCTTCCGTTTTATCGCTTCAATCGCCTTTCCATACAACAATTTTATTCATTTGACTTAATCTAACAGTCTTCTACAGTATAAAATATTTATTTTTTTTTTTTAAAATTTTTTTGTTTTTTTTTTTTTTTTTTTTTTTTTTTTTTTTTCCACCGTTGGTTTACAAAAATAATTTGAGCCTACATTGGTGTGAGTATATAGAGTCGTACTTTTACATAAAATTTTAACCATAAACTCTTAATTTTACAAATAACTGGAATAAACGGAATTTAACATCTTGGCATTTAAAAGAAGTATAATCGCCCGTCTACATTATACCTGGTGATTCAAGAGCCTGTAAACAACCATTACTCGATTAATTGAACAATTTATTGGCAATAAAATTATGAGAATCTAAGGATAAGGCTTTTGTAAAAATGTCAGCCAACTGACTCTTAGATGGTATCCATTCAACCGTAACTAAATTTAAATAAACACATTGCCTTACATAATGATCCTTTATTTCAATTATATGTCTTAACTTATTGCTGCCTTCTTTCTTAGCACATGATATGGCAGCTTTATTGTCACAGTATAATTTTAGCGGATACCATTCAACTTTTAACATTAATTTCAGTGAATTTACCATCGCCATCATCGCTTGACAAGCTTCACTCATTGATACATATTCTGCTTGGCATGTTGACAGCGATACATAACTCAATTTATGAGTTTTCCAAGCCACTGTGTCACCGAACAATTGTATTACGTACCCACTAGTGGTCAATGCATCTTTACAATCGGCAAAACTTGCATCTGCATAGGTAACCAGACTACCCCCATGTCCCCTGAATGTCAATTTCCTATCTGCAGTGCCTATCACGTACTTAACTACTCTTATCATCATTTCCCATTCGTAAAAGGTTGGATTCAACTGATGCCTACTTAACACATTCACTGAGTAAGAAATGTCAGGTCCAGCCCTATCTGACTACAGAGAAAAGTAGTTGTCGCTTACAAGTTCCACTTCACGGGTGAACTAATCCGTCGGGCGGCGCGTCGATCGTCCTGTTCCAGAAAAGCATTGGTCTTATGGAAAAGTCAATAATTAATATTAAATAAAAACATTCCCAATCATTTCAGTGTGCAAAATTAAGACCAACGACTCTTTGATGGGTAATTGATATTTGAAAAATATAAAAGTCATTGAAATCTAAAAGGATTATTGAAATAACATTGTTTTAAAAGTGCTATATATCGCAGCATTTTCAAAATTTCATATAATGCAAGCAACATTTAAAAACGTTACACAATTTATATTCATAATATTTTGATTTATTCTAATGGCACTTTAATATAAAAATTATCAAAATTATAACTTGACATATGTTTGATAATAACAATAGGTATATTTAACATGTGGAAGTAAGTATGTGTTTTTCGATGAAATGTTTAATAGGTACTATATATCAAGAATAACATTTATTAATAACAAATATAAAAAATTATTTTATAATAAATTGGAAGTCAGAACCCTGTTGACAAAATAAAAATCCTAAGAGAAAACGAAATATAATAATAAAAAACGTAACAAGAAAAAATTATAATACAAAAATATTATAGGAACTTGAATAATGAAATTAGCAAATGTAATAGCATCTTAATATTTTTTTTTTGTATAATAAATCAGGAATTAAAAAATTATTAATTTTAATAGTTCAATTTTTAAGAACGAGAAAAATTTTTTTGGTTAAATATAACAAGTTATATAGTTGTGCATTTTAGAAAAATATACTGAATTTGTTGATTTTGCGAATATTTACTCATTCGTGTAATTCATTCCTCCCCCCCCCCCCTCATCTTTTTCAACGTATATTTTGTAAAAGAAAGTTTATTTTATTCCTTGATAACAAAATATGATACAATAAGGATGTGTTTGAATTATAGAAATATTTCTACACAAAAATTTTAATTGGCTTGTTATATTAATAGAAAAAACGAAGTTTCCACAAAATAATGTCACTACAGTATGTAGTGACTTAAGTTTTCTTCCTTTCAGCATAAAATCCTATGATATTTCAAATCAGATTTAAACAAATTAAATCAAATGTTCAAACAATTCAATTTTTTTTCATGTTATAAGGCATACAAAGATGAAAAAAACAGTTATGTAAACAAAATCCATAAAATTATAATCCTAATTTTGCATTCTATATATACATATATATGTATTTTGTATTTCTAAAAGATGTTATTTTGTAAATTCTAAACTTAATTTACGTAAGTGCTACTAAACTCCGATTGAAAATATCTGCATTGATAAAGAAAATCTTTCAAAATTAATGCTTACTTCACTAATTTCAATAATTTCAATAAATTTCCTCCAAAGACGATAAATTTAATTTTCATGTATTTTTGAATCACAGGAATTTCTACACATATATTCTTTAAAAATAAATTCATCCAAATCTGAAATATTTCTTTCTAAAATATGTACAGTTCACACGAATTTGGAACTTGAGTTATCTGAAATTAAAAATTTTGTTAATACGGAGTTTTTTCAATCTAAAAAGATGAATTTTTAACAAAAATTCGTAACGGTTCATATTTAAACCAAAAATATGACACTTCTACTAAAAGTGATGAATTTTACAAACAAAAAGACAAACATTCAACCGAATTGATCAATTTTCTATTAAAAACGACGAATTTTTAACAACAAAAAATGAATTTCTAAACGAATTGATGAATTTCGTAACTAGATGGTTGAATATTATTATAAAAAACGTAACAAGAAAAAATTATAATATAACAATATTATAGAAACTTGAATAATGAAAATAGCAAATGTGATAGTATCTTAGTATTTTTTTAGTATAAAAATCAGGAATTAAACAATTCTAAATTTTAATAATTCAATTTTTAAGAACGAGAACATTTTTTTTGGCTAAATATAACAAGCCAATTAAAATGTTGGTGTAGAAATATTTCTATAATTCAAACACATAATTATTGTATCATATTTCGTTATCAAGGAATGAAATAAACTTTCTTTTACAAAATATACGTTGAAAAAGAGGGACGGGGGGATGAATGAATTACACGAATAAGTAAATATTCGCAAAATCAACAAATTCAGTATATTTTTCTAAAATGCACAACTAAATAACTTGTTATATTTAGCCAAAGAATTTGTTCTCGTTCTTAAAAATTGAATTATTAAAATTAAGGATTTTTTAATTCCTGATTTATTATACAAAAAATATTAAGATACCATTACATTTGCTAATTTCATTATTCAAGTTTCTATAATATTTTTGTATTATAATTTTTTCTTGTTACGTTCTTTATTATTATATTTCGTTTTCTCTTAGGGTCTTTATTTTGTCAATAGGGTTCTGACATCCAATTTATTATAAAATTAATTTATATTTGTTATTAATAAATGTTATTCTTAATTTATAGTACCTATTAAACATTTCATCAAAAAACACATACTTACTTCCACATGTTAAATACCTATTGTTATTATCAAACATATGTGAAGTTATAATTTTGATAATTTTATATCAAAGTGCCATTAGAATAAATCAAAATATTATGAATATAAATTGTTTAACGTTTTTAAATGTTGCTTGCATTATATGAAATTTTGAGAATACTGCGATATATAGCACTTTTAAAACAATGTTTTTCCAATAATCAGTTTAGATTTTAATGACTTTTATATTTTTCAAATATCAATTACCCATCAAAGAGTTGTTGGTCTTAATTTTGCAAACTGAAATGATCGGGAATGTTTCTATTTAATATTAATTATTGACTTTTCCATAAGACTAATGCTTTTCTGGAACAGGACGAATGAGGCGCTATCTGGTGGCTAGCGGATGAATTCACCCGTCATGTGGAACCTGTAAGCGACAACAGCTGCTGTACAAAAAGTCGGGGAGTCGGATAGGGCTGGTCAGGTCTGGTGGTATTGGCTATGTACAGTAGTGAGCCCACTCCTTCTCTGTAGGGGTAGTTTTCAGGCAAAGGATCTCCAGAGTTAATTTGTTCTTCTCTAGAGAATCTCCCCTGATTACGTGCCTTCTCTGTTACCATTGGAATTTTATGAGGATGTTTATTTTGTGGGCAGATTTTATCAGCAATTTTCTCTATAAACTTTTGTTGATCTATTTGTAATGTTTTTGACACTCTACTCCTGGCAATTCGCATGCTTAAAAACTCTTTTGGTTCGCCCAAATCTTTAATCTCGAAGCTTTCATTAAGTGTCTTCTTTACTTCTGCCAATTTAGTTTTATCATTACCAGCTAGCAGAATGTCATCCACATACAATAATAAATACACTACTTTCTTATTTTCATGCCAAGTATACAAGCAGGGATCTATTGGATTTCTAATTAAACCTGTCTTTGTAATTACTTCCGTAAATTTTTCGTTCCATTTTTTCGGACTTATCCGTAAGCCATACAGGGCTTTGTTCAGCAAACAAACTTTGTTTTCAGGCTTTTGCTTCTCAGCGTACATACCGTCAGGAACTTCCATATAGATTATTACATCCAACTCACCATTTAAGAACGCTGTTTTCACGTCTTGCTGATACAGTTCTAAATCATACTTATTAACAACAGCCAAAAACGCTCTAATCAAGGGTAATCGCGAAACCGGAGCATAAGTCTCTCTTAAATTATATTCATTAGTATCCTTGAACCCACGAATCACAAGCCTTGCTTTATAAATTTTGACGCCATTCTCATCAAATTTACTTTTAAAAATCCACCGTGAATCAATGATGTTAGCCTTTTTCCCATTTTTACCTATCGTTGGCCTATCTACAATTGTCCAAACCAAGTTGGATTCCATAGAGTCCAACTCGTTTTTAACAGCTTCTAACCAGCTTATCGAATCAGGTCTTTTCATAGCCTCAGCCATTGTTTTAGGGTCATCTTGCATATCAGCCAAGAGCCCATAGCACTTTTCATCCACCTCTTGATGTTTAATCTCATCGTGATCTTCATGAGTATTTAAAATATACATAGAATACGTCAGGTTCACACTCTCATCCTGCAAGATAGAGTTGATCTTTGGTTCTTTTCTAGGCCTACCTCTGCCTCTTTTAAGTGCTCCCTCCGATTTTAGTATCTCTTCCGTAGAGTCTGTTTGCTTTTCAAACTCAACAAACCACTTAGATTTTTCGATACTCTCATTGTCATTTAGCCAATTTTTAATACCCTCAGTATTATATTTGTCGCCATATACTAACTTTTCATTGAACTCTACGTTCCTACTCTCATAAAACTTACCTTCTTCCGGCATTAGCAACAAATAGCCTGTTCTAGTATAACCTACGAATATGACTCTTCTGGCTACAAATCGGAATTTAGGACCAACTTTCCTTTGTACTCCTACATAGGCTAAACATCCAAACCTCTTAATTTGTTTAATATCTATGTTATGATTTGGAGCAAACTTCTTAATTGGTGCGATCATATTGTTTGCTGCATATGGTGTTCTATTATACGCGTACGTTGCTGCATACACACACAAATCCCAGCTATTTTCTGGCATTTTACTATCATACATATAAGCACGAACTTTGTTTTGAAGAGTCTGAATAAAACGTTCCGCGACACCATTATGTTGAGGTGTGTCCGGACACGCTAATCTTAATTCAGCTCCCAAATTATCAAGCACTATTCTCGTGTAACCACCGGTGAACTCAGTACCTTGGTCACATTCTAAATAGCTAACCTTTACATTTTCGCCACACAAATTTCTGCCACTTTTAACAAATGCTTCTAGACATTCCCCTGTTTCTGTTTTATTTTTCATCGGATACGCCATAGCTGAACGCGAGTAATTATCTATAAATACACTAATATACTTGTAACCCTTTGGATAAGTCACTGGACTTATTGGCCCCATTATATCTGCATTGATAACTTCCAATGGTCTAGTTGCTCTAGTTCTGACTTGAGTAAATGGTTTCCGTTTAAATTTTGAAATTTTACACACTTCGCAATCTTTTACTGCTTCTACAAATTCAAGATTCTTGATCCCTATTAATTCTTTATGAGTTTTCTGGAATTCTTTAAGATAATTAATAGACGCGTGACCAAGTCTAACATGCCATAAAACAGCTAATTTATATAGTTTACTATTTTTGGCGTTTTCTAACGACAATGTTTCTTTTCCTGTTAAATCAACCTGAGGTAATTGATCTATTTCATACAGTTTTCTATCTTGAAAAGATACCAACAAGTCAGGCCTACTATCTATCCCTGTGTTTTTAGTGACTGTACTTTCAATATTTTTCCACGTGTCTTCGGCTGTGACTTCACAATCCGGGTCTGAGTCACATTCAATTTCTTTATTTTCAACTTCAGCCTTTTCGTCAGTATTTTCGCTACATCCCACTACCTTTTGCTTGCTACGAGTATTATAATCATGAGAGTTTGACGTATCTAAATCCATTAAATTTACATACACTTTATGGATACGCTCATCTAACTGATTTTCGCTAAATTTTGAATTATTAATTTTTAATTGAATTTCCCAAAAAGGCTTATTATAGATACCTCTTAAAAAGGTTTTGCTCGTGATTGGGTCAAAAATATTAATTACTTCATCATTTAGATACACACTAAGTCCTTGATCTACAAATTTCCTTAAAGACAGTAAATTAATCGACAGATCTTTAGCACAGATAACATTTTCGAGACTATGGCTTCTTTTATCATTTAATTCAATTTCTACTGTACCTACACCTGACACCTCTAAATCAGCGTTTTCGTTTTTATTTGCACTTCTAATCTTATTATTATGTGATCCGTCAAACTCTTTAAATATTAACGCCGATTTCGTTAGGTGCTCTGTAGCCCCTGAGTCAGCTATAAACTTTTCAATTACACTTGTACTACTATGACTTAAGCTACTATGTTCTGGCTTATCATTAAAATTGCAAACCTGAAGTGCATTAATTTTACCTTCGTTTGGGCGAGCATTCGGTGTGAAGCGACCTCTCTGACCACCTCTAGACCCAGTGTGACATCCTCCACGAGCTTGACTTCCTCTTGGGGCAGACTTACCTCCCCTTGTAGCAGTATGACCTCCTCTTGAAATGTTATGTCCTGCGCCTCGGCCTGAACCATTTCCATTGCCTCTGCTCGAGTATTCACCATGACTCTTATTGATTGGGTTAGAATGGTATCTATTGTGTGCAGCACTGCTTGTAGTAAACCTGCCTCGTTTAGATCTTCCACCTCTGTGTGATGAGTTGCCTGAGTTTTCAAATCTCATCTGTTCTCCAGACTCTTGTTGCTTACAATCGGTAGCGATGTGACCAAACTTATAACAAATTTTACATCTCCAATCGTTTGTACACATTGACTTATCATGCCCTAGTGATAAGCACTTCTTACAGTTGTCTTTAAATCTATATCTTGGTCTTGTAAACATGGCAGTGGGTCGTATATCTTTGCTGCCCTGCTGTCTGGCTTCTTCTTGTACAACAAAGTCTTTTAATTCATCGTAGCTTAGATGGTGGCCATGCTCTTTCTTGCGTAGGAAATCTATTTGAGCTACTGATGATACAGACTGACTTATAGCATTATAAAAGGCATCTCGCTGTTCTTCATCTGATGGTGGTGTACAATCTGCTAAGCTTTCAAATTCTTTGAGTAGTTCTTCAAACCTTTCACAAAAGTCAGCAGCACTTTCCTTATGAGGCAAGAATTTTATTGTGTAAAGAGCTTTTCTTAAATTACCTGAAGTGATATTAACTTCTGAATATTTAATTTTCTTCAGCCTTTCCAACATTTCAACAGGCTCTGTCATTCTATTTATCCGTTTGTAATAGATCATATCTATTCTACTCAAAATTACATCTATCACTTTAGCTTTGTCGAATTCTTTAATTTGATCAGTCTTTTCCCCGAAAGGTTTGACAGTTGAATCTATTAAGTATAATAAATCGTTCGTCCTCAACTCTGATTTTAAATAATCCATGAAATAATCAATGTCCACTTTCTTGGTTAATTTATAATCTCTTCGGACATTGTTTAAGGGATTCAATGGAGCTGATTTATTCTCTCTATTTTGATTGGTTCTAGGTGGAACTTGAACATTATTCTTGCACAATTCTGTCGACACCTTTGACACCAGATCTTCAAAATTGAAACCAGTCAGATCCATTCGCTGTGAGTGCCCTGTACTCGTTTCTTCTGAGTTGGCGAGAGGCATGCCATCTCCATCTCCCCCGCGAATTGTTTCAATTTCAGTTTGCAAGGCTGGTGCTACTTCAGAAGCTGATGTGTTGGGTAGAACCTTCGCTATTAATTGTTTGAGTTGCTTCAATTCTTTCAACAGATCAGAGCTGTTCTGATTAGCTTGAATTTGCTGATGTTCTAGAGCCCTTTTCAACTCAGCTGTCTGTTCTTCTGCCTTAACGCGCTGCAGTTCTAAGGCGTCCTTCAATTCAGCTATTTCTTGCTGATGTACAAGCCTTTCTTGTTGTAGTTTTTCTTCTAACATCTTCACCTCTTTATTCTTTTTATCAATTAAGGCTTGTACTTGCTGATTGTCTATTTTCATGTTGGTGTATTTCGCTGCCAACTCTGTAGCACTTTGAGACACCTTTGTAACGCTGGAAATCACACTCTTTATTTTGAGCTTGTCAGGAACACCTAAACGTCACATTTATTTAGTGTTTGCTAATTAATATAAAATTATTTCACAATATTCAATCACCCTGGCCAGGGCTTTTACTTACTCTGATCACCACTGAACTCAGGCGTCTCCTCGAGACCCTTATCAGCCTGAACAGTCTCTGACATCTCCTCCGTATAGACAGTCAGCCCCTGCTGGTTTTGGTCGATCTCAACATCAAGGTCAATTCGATATTTTTTAGTGTACGGATCGAGCATCTTATTGACTGCCTCGACTTCTTCATTTGTCATTTCGTCTGGATCTACAAAATTGAGTCGACCTTATTAGCTTCAAGGCAAAATTGCTGAACTTCAGCACAAATCACCCTAAGCTGAGGATAACCCATTCACAGTGGGAACACCTGCACGTGCGAATAAAGCTACTCCCTAGTCAACCATACACACTCTAGGTACAACCCAGTAGTAAGCATAGCCGACCCAACAGGTGTATGTGACACAATTTGTATATGCATATACATATTTAATGTAATTAATCATTTATGAATGTGTAATAAAATGATATATACTTATGGTAAAAATCTCGGATGCAGTGGCAAAGACAAGAATCTGCTCAACCCGAGCCAGAGTGCCACTCTGCTCCATTCTTTGGTTGCATCTCAGCAATTCCCGAGCCAATTCTCTGAGAACTTGCTTGTATGCTATATGTAAACACATCCAATATTAGGTTTGTTTTCATATTAATACTTTATTACCCTAAGCTAACCTAACTAACCTACTGTAAATATTTATATGATCTTTATGATTTTATGCATGCTTTTAATACTTTAGTATTGAATTTAATCATTTCTTTACTTTATTATTTCTCATAAACATTTAATGATTATATATTCCCATCTTTCAAATAATTTTGCTACGGACATATATATTGCATTTCATTATTTCCAATGCTATAACAAACTGCGCGACATGCTTCTATACATCATTATAGCAGGCACTGCCAGCCCCAATCGTTTCTGTGCTGCAAGCTTCTATATATTTAGCAAGCGTTGCCAGCCACAGCTATACACTATTGCTTCACTACGGCACTGTGCTGCATGCTCCTATACCTACTTTCATATAGCAAGCCCTGCTAGCTACCGCCGTAAACAATTGTCAAGACCTAATTAGTCTACTAATCCCACATACCTGGGTATGCGTGTATGGACTTTAGACGCCGAGCGAAGCTCGCACTTTCTCTCTTTTTCTTTCCTTCTTCCTTTCTTCTTTCTTTCTATCTTTCTTTCTCTCTCGCTCTCTCCCTCCCCCCTCGTATGCGTCATTTCCAAATTTCTATCACCTCGACCGCATCTGGACAAGAATCAAAAGAGAACAGAGAGAATATTCCCCTTGTCACATTTTCTCTTCTTCAGTTGAGAAACCTCGTTGAACCTCATATGATTAACACTTTCTCACCTTGTTCTTGTATGTCGAAGAGCGGCTCCTGCTGTTCCGCGTCCCTGCTTCCTGGTACACTGTCCATCCTTCGAAGATGACCCCTGCTCAAAACTGGCCACCTCTTTGACGCTGAACCTGCGGGTTCCTTTCCTTGTCCGAAGCTGCTCTGACTTGATGCACACAGAACAAACACAGATCTTTCTGCACTAGGCAGACCTAGTTTTAACACGGTTCCATCCCCTTCATTCTTTTACACAAACAGCACTTTTCACTTGTAATCAGCAGGAATTCGCGCAGTGGAAAGTCGCGTCTGAGGACCATAACCTGTTAGGATATCGGCGAAATAAAAGGTAGAACTAAGAGACAAAAGAACTTTATTAACAAGGACCAAATACGTCCGAACCTCACTGTGGATACAACTGAACTG
>CAKNXH010042487.1:0-11591 GCA_932178445.1 Andricus quercusramuli
AAACCGTAAATCACCAGACATTACAGCCAATGACTGTGTTTTTGTGGATTACTAGGAGAATATCATTGGTTGAAAGAAAGCTTTCGCAGCGTCTCTCTTTCTATCGGGTGAGTTAGACAGAGAAGGTCCGATGATTTCGAATAATATTATAGGTAGATTTTTAACTAAAAAAAAAATATATTTTTTAAAACAAAAATGAATAGTTAAATTTTCAGTAAAGAAATCATTTTCAACCAAAAAAAAAACGAAGTTTCAACAAAATATTTCAATTTTCAACCAAATAAATAACAACACTGTTAAATTTCCAACTAATAATGGTATATCGTCAAAAAAATAATTTCCAACAAGAAAAAACATTTTTTCAACAAAAGAAATAATTTTAAACTAAAAAAGATAGATTAAAAAAATGGTAAGTTGAATATTTAGTTGGAAAAATTAATTTTAGAAAAAAAAGAAATTTTCAACAGTTATCCGACAAGAATAATAATATTCTACCAAAAGAGATGAATTTCAACAAAATACATCAATTTTCAACCATGTTTGGATTTTCAGCCGGAAAAGATAAATGTTTATCAACAAATGGAATAATTTAATATTCAGTTTAAAACAATAATTTAAAAAAAAGAAGTTTCAAACAAATAGTTGAATTTTAAACAACAACAAAATGAATTTTCTACCAAAAGGATGAAATTTCAAAGAAGAAGAATTTTCTACAGAAAAAAATATTTTAAAAAATACATTTTTTAACTGAAAATTTTAGTAACATACTCAAGTTTACGATTAGAAGAATAGATTTCTTACAAAAAAATTTCAACGAAATAGTTAGATTTTCAACCAAATAAATTAATTTTTAACAAAAATAGACAAATTTCTAACTAAAATAAATCAATTTTCAAACAATAAGAATAATTTTCTCCAAAAAGTAAATGAATTTGCAAGCACATAGATGAATTTCCAACCAACAAATTATTTTTCAACCAAAAAGATGAATTTTTAACCGAAAAGATTAATGTTCAATGAATAGAGACGAATTTTCACTAAAAAGACATGAATTTTAAACCTAATGGTTGAGTTTTCTAATGAAAAACATAAATTTTCAACCAAAAGTGGAATACTTAAATTTTCATTCAATTAATGTTCAACATAAAATACGAAGTTTTAATTGAATACTTAAATTTTTACCCGCAGAAATTGGTTTTTAACAAAAATTGATGAATTTTCAAAGAAGAAGAAGAATTTTCTACCGAGAAGACAAATTTTCAGTAGATGCATTTTGAACCAAAATAGATAAAATTTCAAGCAAAAAAAAAAAAAGAATTTCCAACAAAATAGTTCATTTTTGGACTAAAAACCAATAATTTTCAATAAAGTGGATAAATAATCGGTAAATTTTCAACCATTTTCCAACGAGAAGTAAAATAATTTACCAAAAAAGACGAATTTTCAACAAAATACATGAATTTTCAACTACGAAACAAAAATTAATAAAAAAGATTCCAACAAAATAGTTACATTTTCAAGCAAAGAGATGAATTTATAATTAAAAATATAACTCTTCAAAAATAAATGACTTGAACGAAGTGATTAAACCAAATCTTTCAAATAAAATAGTTGAATACTCAAGCAAAGAAGAATAATTTCTAACCAAAAAGTTGAATTTTTATAAGAAAAAGAAATTTCTACCAAAGCGTATGAATTTATAAATCAAGAAGATAAATTAAAAGAAAAGTTGAAATTTCTGTTACAAAGATTTTATTTGACTTTTCACGATCAAAATATGAATTTTTAACCAAGAAATGAGTTTACACAAAAAAAATGAATTTTCGATCCTAAAAGACGAATTTTTACCCAAAAAGGTTAAATTTGTAACAAAATTGTTGAATTCTCTATCCAATAGTCGTATTTTTATCCAAACAAGGTGAAATTTCTCTTGACACAGATGAATTGCTATTTAAAAGGAAAACAAATGGAAGGAAACTAGTTGAATTTCCACCCAGAAAAGATTCCAGTTGACTTTTCAAGATCAAAAATGAATTTTTAACCAAGAAATAAGTTTCTACGAAAGAAAAATGGATTTTTGATCCCTAAAGACGAATTTTCACTTGAAAAGGTTGATTTCTCAACAAAATTGTTAAATTCTCTATCCAGTAGTTGCATTTTTATCCAAAGAAGATTGAATTTCTCTTAAAACAGATAAATTATTATTAAAAAGGAAAACATGTTGTAAAAAAAAGTAGTTCAATTTTCACTCAGAAAAGATCCCAGTTGACTTTTTGAGATCAAAATATGAATTTAAAAAAAAAAATAAGTTTGTGCGAACAAAATGGAATTTTTTATCCAAAAAGTCGAATTTTTCTCAAACAAAGGGGATGAATTTTTTACAAAATAGTTGAATTTTCATCCAAGAAAGATGCAATTTGAACTAAAAACGATGAATTTTTGATTAAAAAAACGACACATTTTTCTTCAAGTTGAACTTTCATCCACAAAAACTTTCAGTTCATTTTTTAACACCAAAATATAAACTTTAAAAAAAAAGTAAGTTTTCTAAGAAATAGTTGATTCTTCAACAAAACAGTAGAATTTTCAACCAAAAGTATGACTTTTTAATAAAATAGTTTTATTTTCAACCAAACAGTTGCATTTTTCCCCAGAAAGATGAAATTTCTCTTAGAACATATGAATTTTTAATAAAAAAAAAAAAATCGAAAAAATCGTCAAGTTTTCATCCAGGAAAGATTTCAGTTCTCTTTTCAACATCAAAATATTAAATTTAACGAAAAAGTAGATTTTCTATGGAATAGTTAAATTTTCAACAAAACAGCAGAATTTTCAACCAAAAAGTATGACTCTTTAACAAAATTCTTGAATTTGAAACCAAACAGTTGCAATTTTATTCAAAAAAGATGTAATTTCTGCTGAAGCAGGTGAATTTTAAAATTAGAAAAATAAATTTTTAAGAGAGTTGAATTTTCAGCCGTACAGTTGCGTTTTTATTCAAGAAAGATGAAATATTTCTTTTGAAACGGATAAATTAAAAATATATATATATATATAAATAGTTGAATTTTCAACCACAGAATACGACTTTTTAACAAGATTATTGAATTTTCAACAATTTTTCTGAGAAAAATGAAAATTCTACTAAAACAGGTGAATTTTTCAATCAAAAGACAAATTTCCAAAAAAGAATTGAATTTTCATCCAAAAGGATTGCAACCGAATTTTCTACAGAAAGATACAAATTTTCAACAAAAAGTAAATTTTTTAGGTAATAGTTGAATTTTCAACTAAACAAAAAACATTTTATATTGAATTCATGAAAGTAATTATTATTCAAAAAATGTCGAATTGCCGAAATTATCGAATTTCCGGGAAAAAATTATATTTAATATTTTTATCTGTTATTAGAATGTTTTTTTTTATTTCCTATTATGAAAATCTTTCCACTAGCTATCGCTCTAAATGTAAAATTTTCGATTGAAACATTTAAACTTTATATTTCAAATCCTTGAGCGGAACCCATTTTCAGGTCGCGTAGATGATGGAAAATAGTTTAATACTGGATAGTACCTTGAACATTTCAACAATATTAATTTTGAAATGCAAAATATTTCAAATTTCAGTTCTAAAAATTGAATAATTATAAATTTTCTATTTCAAAGTTTCAAACTTCGTTTAGTTTTAATTTGTTCTGCATTAAACCCTAAAATTGTAAATTCATCATAATTCGTTAAATTTCCGTTTTGCATTTTCCATATTCAAATCTTTTTAATTTTTGAGTTTACTATTTTAAAAACTTTGAAAAAGACAGTGATGATTACACAATCGGTTAGGTGGGAATGAGGTGCGATTCAAATGCCCGAATTAGGACATTGTATTTGGACTTTATTTTTCAGAGGCTATTCAGTTGAATAATGAAATTTATGAAAAAAATTGTGACGATTTCATTATATAATTGAATAGCTTTTTAAAACTAAGAAATAAAAATATCCGAATACACTATGCCCATAAATAATTTTTTGTTTCTTTATAAAAATAAATTGAGTTTCGTCCAATGCAATTGGTATCATTGCTTGGCCCTCGGCGTGCAGACATCTTGCCAGCTGACGTCACAACAACTATCAGACTTCTCTGTCAAGCTCATATGATGGACAGAGATGTCCAATCAGCCTGACACGATTGTCTTTTTGAAATGATCGGACGTGCAGTGGGACTTCGATGCTGTTTAGAAATTGAAAATCGAACGAACCTCTCTTTCTATCACCACACGTTAGAAAAAGAGGTCCGTTCAATTTTCCACTTTCGACACGGTATCGGAGTCTCAAGCTGACGTAAAGGTGCACTCACATGTCGGCAGAAAACGGTGGCCTAAAGCAGAAACTCATGAGAGTGAGAGAGACGGACAGAGCTATTTGTCTTTTCCACTCTCATGAGTTTCTGCTTTGCGTCCACGTTTTCTGCTTCGCGTACATGATTTTCAGCGCCATCTCTTGTCTCGGATGATGAACTAAACTGCCCTTCGATAACCGCGAAATTTGAATGCCATTGCAATTTTAAAAGTAGAATGAGCTTACTAATTTCTATTTATTATCCTAAAAGAAGGAAATAATAATGCAAAATCGATTAGAACTGTTGAATGTATTTCTTATTACACAAAATAGATTGAAGTATTAATGCACAACCAGCGTAATAAAAATACAAAAGTTAATTCGTTTTCAGCCTTTCTCTTAAACAGTATGAGACTATCCGTTCTATTTTCATAAATTAGGATTGAGTTAGAATTAAATTAGAAATGAGTCAATAAAAAACGGGAAAATATTAATATTGCTACGCGTGTGAATCAAAAGAGAACAGGCAGGTGGAGCGAAAGGATGATTCATGAAATCATTCAGTCATATGAAGTGGCATCATTCAAGGGACGCCCCTCTTGAAGGGTCCCCTTTCATCATTAAAAGTTGTATCAACGAAACTATCCTAATTCATTAGGATTCGGATAGTAGACGTGAGTTACGGGATTTTTTAATTAGTGTGTGCAATTTTTATTGTAACGACTATGAAATTTATCTAATGATAAATACTCTGCTGAGCGACGAAATAAAATTTGTTTAATTAAATTTTCAATTTGAATGGCGGTTTTTCCTTCAACGTTAAAAAATAATGCCATAAAGGAACTCGTAACAACTTTAAACTTTATCTTGCGATAAAGTCCTCGTTGTGCGAAGAAAGTTATGGTTTTGGATTTTGGATTAGAGGAGAATCCTATTTGTACATATCCCATGAGATGGATTTTAATCTAAAATTATTAATTACGATTTTGAATCTAAAATCATAATAAAAATTACGCAATCATCTCACCCTTGAGCGAATAAACAATCCACGAATTTTATCTTAGACGGAGAAGAAGAACTTAAATTTAATTCTCTTTGTAATCAATTTTTAATAATAACATATTTATAGCTTGTTCAAATGTCCTACCAGTATTGGACCCAATCTTTATTTATGGCTATAATTCACTGATGAGGATACAATAAATGCAAATTGAACAGATTTCTCTGTAATAAATGATCAATATATTTGAGATAAGTTCGAGATACAACATTAATATTACTGAAAATTCATGCAATTTTCAGTAAATTCAACATTTTTCTATTAAAATCAGTGAAATGCACTAATAATTCAACTCAGAATATTTATAAAACAAAATCAATCCTCGGGTAGAAAAAAATGAAGTTACATGTAATATAATGTTTTATACATGTATCCTCTTATAGAGTAATGAATATTTATGAAAGAATTAAGTGTAATTAGTCGAATATAAGAAAAATTTTATTTAAATTTCAGTTCCACCTATGATGGATCATTTTCTTCTCTGGTCACACAGCGTTTCAATTTTACTGAACTTATGGATTACATACAAGCTTGAAAATTTAAATGTATATATAAATCTGACTTACAGGTAAAACTCATCCTGATAGTAAGTCATCGCTACTGTCGCGTATACGCTCAGTTTCCACTCTCTACAGGGTATTCAGACTCAAGTGTCTAGGCTTATATAGCTTTCCAAAAATCAGTTGAAGTTTTATTTTTTAAGTTAAAAAATATTTAGGCTGAACCAATCAGCAGCGCGATATAAACAGACGTGCGTACGTGTCCTGGAGTTCAACGCCGTATTAATTATTGAAGCAAGCGCCGAGGTGGGGTTAACGACGAGAGAGAAATTTAATTTTCAACCAAATAGTTAAGTTGTTAGCATAACAAATTAATTTTTAACGTAAAAAAATGAATTTGCAACAAAAAATGTAATAGTTGATATTTCGACAAAATATTATTTTATTTTTAAATTTATAACAGTTGCACTTAACCAATAAACTCGAATTTTTAACAAAAGACTTGAATCCTCAAATAAAACACATAATTTTCTACCAAACAATTGCATTTTTTATTTAAAAAACTAATTTTCTACGAAAAAGACGATTTTTAAATAAAATACATGAATTTTAAACAATATAGTTACGTTTTAAACCAAAGCTTAATTTTCCACCAAGAAAGACCAATTTTCAACCAAAGAAATGAAAGTACTTCAACTTTCGAGAAAAGTTCATTTGTAATGAAAAAGATTAATTTTTAAACAGGCAGTTGCAATTATAACTGAAAAAGATCAAATTTCTACAAAGAGACGAATCTGGCACTACTACATGTTTGTAAAAATAAGGAAAATGTTGTACTTTTTTTGCATAGCACAAATCAGTAATACTTGATTAGTACAAAATTCCTACGTTAATAAATAATTTGATTCAGTGCTCCCAATCTTGCTCGCCAACCTCACTGCACATGCTTCTCGCTGAATTTCTGATTGGCTGCAGAGCGCGCGCTTATTTAAAATGTTAAAATATGCAAATTAATTGTTTTAAACAAATAATAGTTACAAAATGCATAAAAATACATTTTTCATTGCAAAATAAACTTTCACAGTCATAGTTATAATAATCATTTGATTTCACTGCTTAAATCTTTCTTCGATGTCCGAAGGAAAAATGTGTTTTCTGCAGTAAAATCAAATAATTATTATATTCATGACTGCGAAAGTATATTTGGCAATAAAAATCTATTTTTATGCATTTTCTAATTATTATTTGTTCAGAACAATCAATTTGCATATTTCAAATATTTTAAATAAGCGCGCGCTATGCAGCTAATCAGAAATTCGGCATTATTGAAAAACAAAAATCGCAACATTTTTTTGCTTAAGGCAAATGAATTTCTGAATTTCGAATGCATGGAATACTATAATAAATTAATAAAAACTTAAAAAATGGGTTTCATAGAATAAAATAAACATTTAAAAGTGTAACTGAATGTGTCCTTATGGAATCTCTTCAAATGCTGCCTGAGATTTGAATTGCGTGTAAACAATTTGCAACAAATATGACAAATGCTATCGTCTCCTTCCTTTACGTTTGATTCCATTTTATAAAACTGCAATAAGTTCCTTGAAGGTGCGAGACTTTTCGACGCCTTCTGCGCCATGCTGTGCGGAAATAACAGTGATTGAAATGAAGCCCTGTGATTGGTCGAGAACCTTGTGCGCCATGCGTTGTGCGCTGTGCAAATGTGTGTGCGCCCCGCTGAAAAGTTCGGAACGTTGAACTTTCATGCAATCTGCAGCCGTCTTGTGCAATCTGCAGCCACTGGTAGCAGACGATTTTCAATTTTCCAACCTCAAATTTCTCGCGCGTCGCGTCGTTTGTTTATAAAGTGTTTCTAGTTTTAAAAGTGGAAGTTATATAATAAATTTAGGTTTTGTGCTGGACTCCCTACAAATAACCTTTTGCTCCTCCGACGCCTTTTTAATGCCAATGCTGTGATACATATCTGATAAGCACAAAGAAAGAGTAACTCGTCTTCATCATCCATCGTGTCCATCGCTGCAAATATGACAAAAATATAAAATGTAACAAAAACAATTTTTTGTCTACGGAAAGAGAAGTCGAAAACATTGAAATTTTGAATTAATTTCTTCATTAAAATGCACAAATTGAGTTAAAATTTTTAAGTTAAAAGTTAAAAGAAACACCGTTACATGAACGTTGTATAATGTTCTTTGATAACTCACATTATTTTACAATTAAGTGTAATAGTATAATAATTTAAAAAATTTCTCTACTTGAATGTGTCAAATTTTCAGGTTAAAACTTGAACCCAATATCGTTACATAAACTTAAAACAGTGCTCTTTGATAAACTTGAAGCAGTACTGTTTCATAATCAAAGACAGACGAAGAAGTTATTTCAAATAAAATCACTTACCTTTATAAATATTAGATTAGCTGTCCACGAAAAACACACTTTTTACAATTCTCACGTCAACACTTCACATTTTGAGGTTACAAGCGCTAGCCCGGAAGCCTGGTGCATAGGGAGTAGTTATGCGGAATCGTGTGCGTTGAAACTTCTTCTCTTGTGCGTTGCGCCTTGTGCTTATTCACTGTGCAAATGTGTGTGCGCCCCGCTGTACCAATCGCAGGAGTGACGCTGCTGCTGGGTCCCTCCACTTGCGTACATGGTCCATGTAAAGACAGATGCTTGAGAAACATTCAGCGTTTTTGTGCGTCTTTGACTTCGAAAATCACTTGTATACTTTCTTACTGGTTTCTTCCGGTATTTACTTAAATAATTGCTGTTTACTAAACAAAAAGCGATAGAACATAAAAATGAGGGACGTTGAAAAAATTAGAGGAGAGAACAAAGTGGAAAAGGAAACAAAATTTGAAGCAACAGGAGGAATTGAGACTTCGGAAATAGACAAATTAACCGACGATTGTCTTATCGAGATTTTTCAGCGTCTCACGTCGATAGCGGACAAAATTCGTATAGAAAGAGGTAAACTTACATTTCGTGAGGGAACGTGCATTAATTTTATCTGACTCAATATATCAATTATTTCAACTGTAAAAGAGATTTCAAAAGACTTGAAAGGATTTCAACAGATATCCGGAGATTTTAAGAGATATCAACAGATTTTAAGGGATTACAAAAGCTGTAGGGTAATTGCAAATCACGGTCGTATAAACATTTCCGGAATTTCCAGTGGTGGGGATGACTCGCATTTTGAAGCAAATGCTAGTTCTCTAAGTGGCCACTTTAACCAATGAGATTGAAGCGCGTCAATCGGAAATATGGTTTGTTTACATGTTTGTAAGTTGATTAGTTCCTAATATTCCAGGGTAGCGCTAGTTGTCCCATCGCTTCTTTTTTTTTGCATTGTATGCAATTGGGCTAGACAACTTTTTAAAATTTGTAGTAAACAAACTTTTACTTTCGTGAAATAAAATTGAAATTAAAACAATCTTACTCACCCAGATAACAATCGTGCGAGGCACGCGGTGCTTGTAGGATGTGTTGCATATGCGTCGCATTTTGCGAGAGACACGTATGTGCGAGGCTTATGCGTCGCACAATGCGTGAGGCACGTGTGTGCGAGGCACATGCCTCGCATTTTGTGATAGGCATCTATTTATACATATATAATGTTATCATAAGCCCATTTTTTGATAATAATAATCTAAACTATTATTATTGTAGAAATAATTAGTGTAAATAATTTCCTACAGAAAAAAATATGAGAAACATCTGAAATATAAATTTAAATGTTACAAGTATTTTTAATTTAATGATGTTGACAGACTAATTCAAAAATCTAATTTTGACAAATTGAAAATTTTAAAATAATGTGTTGAAAATACTTTCACAATTTTTCAAATGTTTTAAAATTTATTTGACCATTATTACATTAAAGGAAGTTCTTAATGTTCCCGCGTGATTACGTGGTTTGAATAAACTTCAACTTGGCATTTTTTTCTGTGTTGTGTGTATGGTGCAGTTTGAGCGACAGTCGACGTAGACTGCCGAAGTCGTTCAAATGCAAGTCACTCCGTGATGCAAGTATAGAGCGAAAAGCCGTTAGCCTCTACGCACTGGATGCACAACAATATTTTTTGTTAGCAAAAATAAAGTCGAATCCGGATACAAATCAACGTTTTTGCCGTTCGTTTTGAGTTGATTCAGCATCATATAGTGCCTTAATTATATTGTAACTTTGATTTTGAATGGTACTGAAAGTTGCACGGGTGTAAAAAATGTCGTTTTTGAATGTGTTTAGACAGGCAAAGTATATGTTTAAATTAAACCTGACAATAACGCAATGATTAGGTGAGCTTTAAATGTGTATGTATTTTTACACATTTTTAGGTTACTCTGCAAAAGAACTGTGATTTGACAGCTGGTTGTAAAATGTAAAATGGTTTTTTCTACTTTGGAATATAATATTTTTGATTACATCATGTATTTTTTATTTCTTATACGATTAATGCTTTACAAATAATAATTACACATTTTACGAGACGCATAAGGCTCGCTTGTTACCGGCACGCGTGCGACCTTCAAGACGTGCGAGCGATATGCGTCGCATATGATGACGCATCTGCGTGGCGCGGTGAAGGCATGCGTGCAGGATTAATCCGCTCGCACTGTGCGCGCATTTTGTTATCTGGGTCATTTTATATTCCAAAACAGTTTTCCAAGCTACTTAAATAAATGCTAAAGGGAAAACAAGAATTAAAACGTCATCCAACAATCTTGGTAAAATGGAATATGAGATTTGAATTTGAATGAAAAATTAAGTATGATCCTTTTTATTTCTGGAAACACAATAAATAATATATATTAATAAAATATAAAAATGTTGTGAAAAAATTGTAATAGTAGACAAGTTTAAATTTATCATTTAAGGGTATATAGAGAGTACTCAAACTTTTGAATATAATGAAATTGAGTCGAAATTAATTTTTATTTATGAACATGTTATAACAAAATAAGTAAACATTAAAAATAATTTATTGAATAAGAAATATGTTTAAAATTATATATATATATATATATTTATGTGTAATGTTATAATAATATAATATTTATAAATATAGAGCAAATCTAAATTATGATTTTATAAAACATTCCATATGCAAATAGAATCAACATTTTAACATCTTTGTTTTAAAGACTCTCACATGGATATAATGTTAAGATAGAGCAATACGAGCAATTATTTTTTATATTTTTCATTGATTATTGAATAACATTTTTTCAAATATCAATTAAATTCAGTTTCAAGCACATTATATCCATTAAAGTATATTTAAAATCGAGAGTACTCACTTGGTAAGTTCAAACTTTATACCATTATTATATACCATATTATTTATTATGTTTTCGGGAATACATTTTAAGAATCATACTTTACTTTTTATTTAAATTCAAATCCAAGATATATTCCACTCTGCAGGATTATTATTTGACCTTAAAATTTATATTTAAAGATTCAAATTACTTGACTAATAACTATGTAAAAATAACCAACACAAATGTATAATAATCATAGAAGTCCATATTTCAGTACACTCTGGGTATACTGTATAACTATAATTTCTTTTATCTACAGTAAACATACAATAAAAATGAATATATTAATTTTTAAATAATTATCCAATATAATATATAATAATTAACAAATAATTTTATTTCTGTACATGATTC